>JAXIVJ010005874.1:2500-15000 GCA_036785665.1 Chirona hameri
GTCGGTCAATCAGATATTTTAAATCACTTGGTCTAGGTATATAGCTCACATTTCCACGACATTTCCTACCGTATAGGTTTTACAGCCCACAGGCAGAGTAGCTTACTATAAGCTACTACGAAATGGATACGAAATAGCATTCTAGAAGCTACTACGAAATGGCAGAATAAAGTACATCATATGAGCACATGCAATGTATACGCATCAGTTCACGGCTGCATAGGAGCTATGGCTAATAGAACACGAGATATAATTTTAGATTATTTCCGGACTCTGGGAGTTGTCGGACACTCTTTGGTCAGCATTAACACATTGAATCAGTTTGGGGGATCGGACTTGATTGAAAAAGGTCCGAGTCTTGCACCACTACTCGGGACACACCACGCTTCACACCTGTACAAGTCGGGTATGAACCACGCTTCACACCTGTACAAGTCGGGTATGAACCACGCTTCACACCTGTACAAGTCGGGTATGCACCACGCTTCACACCTGTACAAGTCGGGTATGAACCACGCTTCACACCTGTACAAGTCGGGTATGAACCACGCTTCACACCTGTACAAGTCGGGTATGAACCACGCTTCACACCTGTACAAGTCGGAATGAACCACGCTTCACACCTGTACAAGTCGGGTATGAACCACGCTTCACACATGTACAAGTCGGGTATGAGCCACGCTTCACACCTGTACAAGCCGGGTATGAACCACGCTTCACACCTGTACAAGTCGGGTATGAACCACGCTTCACACCTGTTATGAACGAACGTCCTTGGTGGGAGGAGGTGCCTACTTCACGGGCGATGGCTTCCCGCCGGAGCTTGCGCAGCAAGGCCGCCCAAGGGCCACAGGTTCTGCGATAGTGAGGCCATCCTCGGCGGTGGATCTTCGGCATCCACCATATAGCGTGCAATGATCCACCATATAGCGTGCAATGATCCACCATATAGCGTGCAATGATCCACCATATAGCGTGCAATGATCCACCATATAGCGTGCAATGATCCACCATATAGCGTGCAATGATCCACCATATAGCGTGCAATGATCCACCATATTGCGTGCAATGATCCACAAAATAGCGTGCAATGATCCACCATGTAGCGTGCAATGATCCACCATATAGCGTGCAATGATCCACCATATAGCGTGCAATGATCCACCATATAGCGTGCAATGATCCACCATATAGCGTGCAATGATCTGCGCTTCGCTGCCTTCTGTTGCTCTTATCAAGATTCATAAGCCCGTTGGCGTTGTCTCTTTCCTGTGTTTACCTCTTCTTGTCTCTCCTAAACCGGTCTACTGGAATTGTAATAAGACCGTTGGCGTTGTCTCTTTCCTGTGTTTACCTCTTCTTGTCTCTCCTAAACCGGTCTACTGGAATTGTAATAAGACCGTTGGCGTTGTCTCTTCCTGTGTTTACCTCTTCTTTCTTCGTTTCTCTTCATTCTGGGTTCGGCGACTTGCGTCTTTATCTATCCGCTTCGCAATATCCAGAGATATTCAAAGGCCCACCGATTGGGCGCCAGTTGTGGCGCGGGGGAGACGAGTGGCGTCGAAAAGAGGGGTGTGAAGCAGCTCTGCTCGGATTTTGCTCTGTTGTGGGCCAGATCATCTTGAAGTCGGAGAGTGGTCGATTTCTTTCTAAGGCAGGTGGTGAGAGTGAGCTATTGATTATGTTTGCTGTGTCAATGGACAAATGTTTGCTGTGTCAGTTGACACATGTTTGCTGTATCAGTTGACACATGTTTGCGCTGTCAATTGACACATGTTTGCTGTATCATTTGACACATGTTTGCTGTATCAATTGACACATGTTTGCTGTATCAATTGACAAATGTGTGCTGTGTCATTTGATACATGTTTGCTCTATCAATGGACACATGTTTGCTGTGTCATTTGACACATGTTTGCTGTGTCATTTGACATGTTTGCTGTATCAATTGACACATGTTTGCTGTGTCAATTGACAAATGTTTGCTGTGTCAATTGACACATGTTTGCTGTGTCATTTGCCACGTGTTTGCTGTGTCAATTGACACATGTTTGCTGTATCAATTGACACATGTTTGCTGTGTCAATGGACACATCTTTGCTGTATCAGTTGACACATGTTTGCGCTGTCAGTTGACACATGTTTGCGCTGTCAACTGACACATGTTTACGCTGTCAGTTGACACATGTGTGTGCTGTCAACTGACACATGATCCCTCTGTGAGTTAGCATATGTATGTGTTCCCTGACCCATTTCTATCTTGCATCAGGCTTAAGTTTGCTGTCGGCTAGCATATGTTTGCCCCGTCATGTTTGCTCTTTCGCCCGGCACATTTGCTCTTTCGCCCGGCACATCACATCTGTACCGGCACATCTGTTCTGTCAAAACGAATGTCGTAATACATTTTATAATGCCAATGCCCGCGACGATTTGCTTTACAATTTGAATTTCGTGCACGGGAGAAGCGATCTTGAACTTGGCCCTCTCCCTCAGCCTCACCTTCATCTACATGATCGTCTCCTTGGCCGAGGTAATGACCGAGGTAATGACGTTGGTCTTCACCGGCGGGCCCTAACGGAAACCCGAGCTCCCAGTTGGCCTCCTTACGCAAGAGGGCCCACTCCTCCTACGACACCTCCTCCTACGACCTCTTCAACCTCGTGACGATCACCACCTCGAGCCGGACGGCCGTCCTGATCCTCGCCACCTCCATCTTCTGGGGAAGGTGACCAGGGGCACTCGTGATGGATCGGGACGAAAGTCAATGAAATTCGAAAGTCCAACTCATGCATCGCTCGACGACGTACCAGGGGACAGTGGAACGGTCAGCATCCATCAAGGTCTCTAACCTACAGAAGATCCGTTTTAGCATAGTGTACGACCCCAACCTTTGACTGCGCTGAACTAGCGTAGACTGGAAGGGTGCTTGATAGCCTCAACGCGCTGAAGCGCATGGAGCTTAGGAATGTGGGCACATGATGGTGTGTACACCGCCGCGAAGTCCCCCGGGTTCGTCTTGCTGGTGTGCTGCACGCACTTGGTCTCGTACCACCCCTTCACCATCGAGTGCCAGGGGCCGAGGAGAACCTGTTCATCGCGACGATGATCCTGGCCTTGTTGTTGACGGCCACCGCGATTGCCGCGATCACCGTCCCGGCGGACCAGTTCATCTTGTGCGTCATGCGCATGAGCTTGAGCCGGTACCTGTGGGAGTTCATGACCCCGAACTCCTCAAAGTCACTTTCGGCCATGCTATTGATGTCCTCCATCGATACGTTGTCTGCCCTATCGTCCAATGTTGGCCGTATTTCGTAACCTCCGCCGTTATTTCTCTTCACATCTAACGTGTTATGCGCCGGCCGTGTTATGGCTGCCTAACTAACGTGTTATAACGTGTTATTAACGTGTTAACGTGTGTTAACGTGTTATGGCTGCCCTGCTGTATCGTATCTCTGCCGTATTTCGCAAACACTGCCGCTTTCTCCGTGTCGCCCACATCTGCGTGCTGCGAGTGCTGCCGCCACCAACTCCGGCGTATCGTGGTTCGTATTACGTACGTCGTGTTGCGTATTTGTGTGCCGTATTTGGTAAAACTGGCGTCATTGCTCTGACGTTGCCGGCCGGTTCTGCGTTCCGGCAGGCGTTCCGCTGCCGCCGAGCCACCGGCTGACCTGCGCGGAGGTGTTCGACCCGACCTCGGGCCGGCCGCGGAGCGATGTGCTGCGGCAGCACTTCGTGCAGGAGGGCCGGGTCCAGGAAACGGCCGCGCTGCGGATCATCAACGATGGCGCGGCGCTGCTGCGGTCTGAACAGACCATGATCAGTATCGAGGCGCCGGTCACAGGTGAGAGACGGGGGCACAGGTCAGAGGAGAGGGTCGCAGACCATGATCAGTATCGAGGCGCCGGTCACAGGTGAGAGACGGGGTCAGGTCAGAGGAGAGGGTCGCAGACCATGATCAGTATCGAGGCGCCGGTCACAGGTGAGAGACGGGGCACAGACCATGATCAGTATCGAGGCGCCGGTCACAGGTGAGAGACGGGGTCAGGTCAGAGGAGAGGATCGCAGACCATGATCAGTATCGAGGCGCCGGTCACAGGTGAGAGACGGGGGCACAGACCATGATCAGTATCGAGGCGCCGGTCACAGGTGAGAGACGGGGTCAGGTCAGAGGAGAGGGTCGCAGACCATGATCAGTATCGAGGCGCCGGTCACAGGTGAGAGACGGGGTCAGGTCAGAGGAGAGGGTCGCAGACCATGATCAGTATCGAGGCACCGGTCACAGGTGAGAGACGGGGTCACAGACCATGAACAGTATCGAGGCGCCGGTCACAGGTGAGAGGCGGAGCACAGGTCAGAGACGGGGTCAGGTCAGAGACGAGGTCAGGGGAGGGGTCACAGGTCAGAGGAGAGGTCAGAGGGGGGACAGGTCAGGGGAGGGGGTCACAGGTCAGATGAGAGGTCACAGGTCAGAAGAGAGGTCACAGGTCAGAAGAGAGGGGCACAGGTCAGAGGAGAGGGGCACATGTTTCTGGTCGGACGGGGTCACAGGTCAGATGGGGGGTGAGGTGGGTGGTCAGACGAGGTCACTGGTCAGGTCACGGGTCACTGAAGGTCACATGTCACAGGTCAGACGGGAGGAGAGGTGAGTGTACGGAGGATCACATGGGGTCAAAGGGGTAGAGAGGGTCAGAGATCAGAGGGCTGAACCGGGCGGTAGCGTGAGTCAGAGGGGCAGATCTCACAGGCCACTGGTCAGAGGTCAGGTCACTGGTCAGATGGGGGATGAGGTGGGTAGTTAGACGAGGCCACGTGGTGGGTGTGATGGGTGTGGTGGGTGTGGTGGGTGTGGTGGGTGTGGTGGGTGTGGTGTGGTGTGGTGTGGTGTGGTGTGGTGTGGTGTGGTGTGGTGTGGTGTGGTGTGGTGTGGTGTGGTGTGGTGTGGTGGGGGGTGTGGTGGGTGTGGTGTGGTGTGGTGTGGTGTGGTGTGGTGTGGTGTGGTGTGGTGTGGTGTGGTGTGGTGTGGTGTGGTGTGGTGGGGGTGGGTGGGTGGGTCTGGTGTGGGTGTGGTGGGTGTGATGGGTGTGATGGGTGTGATGGGTGTGATGGGTGTGATGGGTGTGATGGGTGTGGTGGGTGTGATTTGTGTGGTTGGAATGGTTGGGTGGGTGGGTGTGGTGGGTTGTGTGGTTGGTATGGTTGGGTGGGTGTGGTGGGTTGTGTGGTTGGTATGGTTGGGTGGGTGGGTGGGTGGGTGGGTGGGTGGGTGGGTGGGTGGGTGGGTGGGTGGGTGTGGGTTGGGTGTGGGTGTGGGGGGGGGCGTGAGCGCGGGTGTGGGCGTACTGACGCTGCTTCTCACACTTCACTCTCCGTTTCAGTATGTGGAGACGTGCACGGCCAGTTCTTCGATCTGATAAAGCTGTTCGAGGTCGGCGGCCCGCCGGCCACCACCAAGTACCTGTTCCTAGGAGACTATGTCGACAGGGGCTACTTCAGTATAGAGGTAAGTACATAAATAGTCCGTATTGACTGTAACGACAGGGGATAATCCAGAGCGTTGTTCGGCGGCCGGCTCTCGCGAGAGCGCTCACTGACGTCACACAGGGCTGTGGAGTGTCGCGGCACAATGAGTGACGTCAGCTCGCGTTTCAGACGGCACTGCTAAACACCCGCCAGCAAGCTCTGTTTGCGCTGTTTTTCAATCGCAGGAATGCTGCTTGCGCGCGAGCACGTGACGTCACGTAAGGGGACACCCGTACAATGTACATGCAAATATGCGCGTGACGTCACGGTTTTCTCGCTCCTGATTGGTGCGCGTGACGTCACGGTTTTCTCGCTCCTGATTGGTGAATCGCGCGTTGCTAGGCAACCTGCGAACACGCTAGGGCTGGCTAACATGAGAGCCGGCCGCGACATAGCGCTTAGTATAAAGGTGGAATGGCATAACACTCAGTATAAAGTGGAATGGCATAGCTGCATAGCGCTCAGTATATAGGTGGAATGGCATAGCTGCATAGCGCTCAGTATATAGGTGGAATGGCATAACGACATAGCGCTCAGTATATAGGTGGAATGGCATAGCTGCATAGCGCTCAGTATAAAGGTGGAATGGCATAGCGCTCAGTATAAGGTGGAATGGCATAGCTGCATAGCGCTCAGTATATAGGTGGAATGGCATAACGACATAGCGCTCAGTATAAAGGTGGAATGGCATAGCTGCATAGCGCTCAGTATAAAGGTGGAATGGCATAGCGCTCAGTATAAGGTGGAATGGCATAGCTGCATAGCGCTCAGTATATAGGTGGAATGGCATAACGACATAGCGCTCAGTATAAAGGTGGAATGGCATAGCTGCATAGCGCTCAGTATAAAGGTGGAATGGCATAGCTGCATAGCGCTCAGTATAAGGTGGAATGGCATAGCTGCATAGCGCTCAGTATAAGGTGGAATGGCATAGCTGCATAACGCTCAGTATATAGGTGGAATGGCATAACGACATAGCGCTCAGTATAAGGTGGAATGGCATAGCTGCATAGCGCTCAGTATAAAGGTGGAATGGCATAACGACATAACTGAGCGGATAGGTGGCATAACGAGGCAGACTGCACCCTCAGACGCCTTCGCCCGAATATCGGGTCAGGTGGGAGTCGAGCAGCTGGCGTAGGAGAACTGAGGGGGTGGCGCTGACTAGGCTCCGCATCAGTCACTGCTGCGCCACTCACAGGAGCCTGTATCGTAGTGTGTACTGTACCTGTAGCCGCTGGACGCCGCTCAAAGGGTCAGGTGGGCTCCGACACCGGCCATCGGAAGAACAAGCTAACATTATGGGGATTTTGACCTGAAATCGATGCCTAGTCATATAGGGAATGGACATAATGATAAAATATCACCCCTTCTTTCACCCCTCCCCTCCCTACAACCCTCCCTATCACCCTCAAAGTACATACTGTTAAAAGTCCGCCACTAAATGAATTTGTATTTCAAATCAACCACCAAATATACCTTGCCAGTCACCATTTCAGTGAAGAAAATACGTATGTACTTATACATAGGGAAGAGGGAACCCTAGGGGTGGAGGGAAAGGGCAGAGTGAGTGTCTCCATTTTCCACCAGGAAATGCACCCTTTTACCTCTTGAACAGAGAGGGATACCTAGCACATAATTGCAATATTGTGAATGTTCGGATCATCCTATGACGATGGCCTAGTCATTTGCTGAGAAGCAACAACAAAAACAAAAACAATTATTTTGCTGTACCTGTGGTCGCTGGTTGGGTTATGATCCAGTGTTCCCTGTCTCGCTGTACCTGTTGTACCTGTGGTCGCTGGTTGGGTTATGATCCAGTGTTCCCTGTCTCGCAGTGTGTGCTGTACTGTGGTCGCTGGTTGGGTTATGATCCAGTGTTCCCTGTCTCGCTGTACCTGTTGTACCTGTGGTCGCTGGTTGGGTTATGATCCAGTGTTCCCTGTCTCGCAGTGTGTGCTGTACCTGTGGTCGCTGGTTGGGTTATGATCCAGTGTTCCCTGTCTCGCAGTGTGTGTTGTACCTGTGGTCGCTGGTTGGGTTATGATCCAGTGTTCCCTGTCTCGCAGTGTGTGCTGTACTGTGGTCGCTGGTTGGGTTATGATCCAGTGTTCCCTGTCTCGCAGTGTGTGCTGTACCTGTGGTCGCTGGTTGGGTTATGATCCAGTGTTCCCTGTCTCGCTGTACCTGTTGTACCTGTGGTCGCTGGTTGGGTTATGATCCAGTGTTCCCTGTCTCGCTGTACCTGTTGTACCTGTGGTCGCTGGTTGGGTTATGATCCAGTGTTCCCTGTCTCGCAGTGTGTGCTGTACCTGTGGTCGCTGGTTGGGTTATGATCCAGTGTTCCCTGTCTCGCAGTGTGTGCTGTACCTGTGGTCGCTGGTTGGGTTATGATCCAGTATTCCCTGTCTCGCGCAGTGTGTGCTGTACCTGTGGTCGCTGGTTGGGTTATGATCCAGTGTTCCCTGTCTCGCTGTACCTGTTGTACCTGTGGTCGCTGGGTTGGGTTATGATCCAGTGTTCCCTGTCTCGCTGTACCTGCTGTACCTGTGGTCGCTGGTTGGGTTATGATCCAGTGTTCCCTGTCTCGCAGTGTGTGCTGTACCTGTGGTCGCTGGTTGGGTTATGATCCAGTGTTCCCTGTCTCGCTGTACCTGTTGTACCTGTGGTCGCTGGTTGGGTTATGATCCAGTGTTCCCTGTCTCGCGCAGTGTGTGCTGTACCTGTGGTCGCTGGTTGGGTTATGATCCAGTGTTCCCTGTCTCGCAGTGTGTGCTGTACCTGTGGTCGCTGGTTGGGTTATGATCCAGTGTTCCCTGTCTCGCTGTACCTGTTGTACCTGTTGTACCTGTGGTCGCTGGTTGGGTTATGATCCAGTGTTCCCTGTCTCGCTGTACCTGTGGTCGCTGGTTGGGTTATGATCCAGTGTTCCCTGTCTCGCAGTGTGTGTTGTACCTGTGGTCGCTGGTTGGGTTATGATCCAGTGTTCCCTGTCTCGCAGTGTGTGCTGTACTTGTGGTCGCTGAAGCTGAACCATCCGAACACGCTGTTCCTGCTGCGCGGCAACCACGAGTGTCGTCACCTCACGGAATACTTCACCTTCAAACAGGAGTGTGAGTACGCCCCACATTCTGCGCAGTTGGGCGGCGCGATTGCCGTGAGTTTAGCCTGTTTCAATGACGCTATCTTATCTGGGTTTACACTGAAATGTCGATTACAGCAGCGATTCAAACGTTTGCTGTTGCTGAAGTTGATTCGATTCTGTAATCGGAGCAAAGAGACGGATGACCGTAATAAATCAACATTTTCCGGCCCCGCCACCCTGCGGGCTTTCGCCCTACTCGCGCTGATTAACGGTTATTTTATCATGAAAATATACGTTTTGACCTACGAAACTTGCACACAACTAACTTTACAGTGGCAAAAACCTTTCGTGCAAAATGTGTCCTTACATGTTGGATACCCTTTGCCAGTCGCCGCTGTTGACCCCAGAAACATGCGTTATATTTCGTGGTTTCACCGCTAGGTGGCTAACCAGGCTTCCGTGGCGGCCGCTGTAATCCATATTTCAGAGCAAACTGCTGACTAACCTCGAATGCATTCCAGATGGTTACAAACGGTCTTGGATGAAACGCCCACATGTCCTGATTTCTGATGGATGCATTAATCCTGGTAGAACACCCACTTGTAATCCTGACTTCCCGGGGTCCTCACTTCCCGGGGTCCTCACTTCCCAGTATCCTGACTTCCCGGTGTCCTCACTTCCCGTGGTCCTCACTTCGTGAGGTCCTCACTTCCTGTGGTCCTCACTTCCCGGTGTCCTTACTTCGCAGGCGACGCTCCATCATCACTATGTCATTGACACCGTGTGTGTGTGTGTGTGTCTGATCGCAGGCAATATCAAGTACTCTGAGCGTGTATACGACGCGTGTATGGAAGCGTTCGACTGCCTACCGCTGGCGGCACTGATGAACGGCCAGTTCCTCTGCGTCCACGGCGGCCTCAGTCCAGAGATTCACACGCTGGACGATATTCGCAGGGTGAGTTCTCGGCGTCCACGGCGGCCTCAGGCCAGAGATTCACACGCTGGACGATATTCGCAGGGTGAGTTCTCGGCGTCCACGGCGGCCTCAGGCCAGAGATTCACACGCTGGACGATATTCGCAGGGTGAGTTCTCGGCGTCCACGGCGGCCTCAGGCCAGAGATTCACACGCTGGACGATATTCGCAGGGTGAGTTCTCTGCGTCCACGGCTGCCTCAGTCCAGAGATTCACACGCTGGACGATATTCGCAGGATGAGCGGACACCCGGACACGGATTGAGGGGGGGAGGGGTTCCGAAGCTGCAGACAGACATTCAGCGGCTTCAGACGAGTGACGCGGCGCTTTATATGGGAGGATTTCCTTAGGGTACAATATGATGTTATTTTTCCCCTGGTATCAGCTGTTTGGATTTAGGATTATAAGCATCCTGCTTCAGATGTGCCTCTTTTATCTCTGGATGGTGATCAAAACTGATCCCTCCCTTTTGACCCCTGACACGTGCCCTTTGACCTCTGACTCCTAACCCTGACCTGGGCTGACCTGTTTTGACCCCTGACACGTGGCCTTTGACCTCTGACTCCTAACCCTGACCTGGCCTGACCTATCTGCCCCCTGACCTGGCCTGACCTGTCTGCCCCCTGACCTGGCCTGACCTGGCCTGACCTGGCCTGACCTGTCTGCCCCTGACCTGACCTGTCTGCCACCTGACCTGACTTGACCTGACCTCTTTGCCCCCTGACTTGACCTGTCTGCCCCCTGACCTGACCTGACACGTCTGCCCCCAGTTGGACCGGTTTAAGGAGCCGCCTGCATTCGGTCCCATGTGCGACCTGCTCTGGTCCGACCCACTGGAGGATTTCGGCAACGAACGCAACGCCACCGAACACTTCGTGCATAACAGCGTGCGCGGCTGCTCCTACTTCTACAGGTGAGACCAGCGTGCGCGGCTGCTCCTACTTCTACAGGTGAGACCAGCGTGCGCGGCTGCTCCTACTTCTACAGGTGAGACCAGCGTGCGCGGCTGCTCCTACTTCTACAGGTGAGACCAGCGTGCGCGGCTGCTCCTACTTCTACAGGTGAGACCAGCGTGCGCGGCTGCTCCTACTTCTACAGGTGAGACCAGCGTGCGCGGCTGCTCCTACTTCTACAGGTGAGACCAGCGTGCGCGGCTGCTCCTACTTCTACAGGTGAGACCAGCGTGCGCGGCTGCTCCTACTTCTACAGGTGAGACCAGCGTGCGCGGCTGCTCCTACTTCTACTGGTGAGACCAGCGTGCGCGGCTGCTCCTACTTCTACTGGTGAGACCAGCGTGCGCGGCTGCTCCTACTCTACAGGTGAGACCAGCGTGCGCGGCTGCTCCTACTTCTACAGGTGAGGCCAGCGTGCGCGGCTGCTCCTACTTCTACAGGTGAGACCAGCGTGCGCGGCTGCTCCTACTTCTACAGGTGAGACCAGCGTGCGCGGCTGCTCCTACTTCTACAGGTGAGACCAGCGTGCGCGGCTGCTCCTACTTCTACAGGTGAGACCAGCGTGCGCGGCTGCTCCTACTTCTACAGGTGAGACCAGCGTGCGCGGCTGCTCCTACTTCTATAGGTGAGACCAGCGTGCGCGGCTGCTCCTACTTCTACAGGTGAGACCAGCGTGCGCGGCTGCTCCTACTTCTACAGGTGAGACCAGCGTGCGCGGCTGCTCCTACTTCTACAGGTGAGACCAGCGTGCGCGGCTGCTCCTACTTCTACAGGTGAGACCAGCGTGCGCGGCTGCTCCTACTTCTATAGGTGAGACCAGCGTGCGCGGCTGCTCCTACTTCTACAGGTGAGACCAGCGTGCGCGGCTGCTCCTACTTCTACTGGTGAGACCAGCGTGCGCGGCTGCTCCTACTTCTGCAGGTGAGGCCAGCGTGCGCGGCTGCTCCTACTTCTACAGGTGAGACCAGCGTGCGCGGCTGCTCCTACTTCTACTGGTGAGACCAGCGTGCGCGGCTGCTCCTACTTCTGCAGGTGAGGCCAGCGTGCGCGGCTGCTCCTACTTCTACAGGTGAGACCAGCGTGCGCGGCTGCTCCTATTTCTACAGGTGAGACCAGCGTGCGCGGCTGCTCCTACTCTACAGGTGAGGCCAGCGTGCGCGGCTGCTCCTACTTCTACAGGTGAGGCCAGCGTGCGCGGCTGCTCCTACTTCTACTGGTGAGACCAGCGTGCGCGGCTGCTCCTACTTCTACTGGTGAGACCAGCGTGCGCGGCTGCTCCTACTTCTACGGGTGAGACCAGCGTGCGCGGCTGCTCCTACTTCTACGGGTGAGACGCCGCGAGCCGCGCAGTGGGAGGAATCAGCACGCCGCTATGAAAACGTGACTGTTTCATATTGTGTGGCCGTGTTAAAGGGAACTGGTCACCTTTGTTTTGGTTTAATATATACCGTACCACAAGTATCGGTCCCATCTACCGTCGCTGATTGGCTGATGTTGCCCTTATAAGGGACACGGAGCGGGATTTTCTCGACAGATTGCTTGATAGTTGGAAGTAAGGGGCATTTTGAGTTCAAAAACACGAATATGACTTTGGTTTGGACTATGGATGGATATCTGTAGAGAAAATGTAAGTTTCTCTTTGTATGACGCGTGACGTCATACAACACCAGTGTGTGGACCTGACCCGACTCTGGCTCCGCTTGCCGCCTACTACAGTCTCTGACAAGGGGCAGCCCGGGCGGCTGGGCGGATATTAACGAGGCGTCGTGATCAGAGACTACGTGCCAGAGAGTGTATACAAAACCCGGATGTAACGTCAACAAATCAGCCAATCAGCGATGGGAGTACGATGCCCGCTTGTGGTACGGTACATATTAAACGCTGACAAGTTGAACTGTTATCCGCCGCCGCTGTGTTTATGACTGTGTAATAACTGTGTTTGTTTGTATGTGTGGGTGTACGATG
>JAXIVJ010005874.1:22500-70989 GCA_036785665.1 Chirona hameri
CGCCAAACTACCTGGACGTCTACAACAACAAGGTCAGATGATAACAGAACAAACACACAAACAGACACAAACAGACACAAACAGACACAAACAACACCCTAAATTATCGGCGCCAAACTACCTGGACGTCTACAACGTCACCTACCTGGACCTGGACGTTAAGGTTACCTGGACGTTAAGGTCAGATGATAACAGAACAAACACACAAACAGGCACAAACAGACACAAACAACACCCTAAATTATCGGCGCCGAAATACCTGGACGGCTACAATACCAGTAAGGCGCCGCAGTCGGCGATGAACGAGCGAGCGCCAACGAAATGTATGGTGAATTTCAACTCTATCGGGCAAGGAGTTTCTGAGATACAAAACAAAAATGGGTGGGCACGTGCGCACGTGCAGAGGCACCCCACCCCTGACTTGTGGGAAATGGGCGGCTGAGGGGGTCCCTAACCACACACCAAATTTGCACATAATCTGCTCAGCCGTTGCAGAGTTTTTGCGAGAAAACACTTTTAAACACCCTTAACGCGGCACGCGCCACGCGCAGTGGTAGTCACCCACATGTCGAGTCGGCACTGGTCTCAAACAGGGTAGGTTAGATGGGGCTGCTCAGCAAAGAAGTCCGCTTGTCAATCGGACGTGCGGTTTCAGAGATATGAGCTTCTCAAAAGCGTCGCCACGTGTGGGGCCGTGCCGGGCCGCTCATAAACCTATTTTTCCCATACACCACGGAATGACGATCATAACAAGGTTAGATGATAAGACGTCGTGAACATCACGAACACACGCAGCTGATGAAGAAAGCTATCTCCTATTGAGTCTGTACATGTTTATATCATGATGTTGTATCGTAATATCGACATCATTCAGCCATTGAATGATGCCGCGGATTTAAGCTGTTTATCCAAGTATGGTAAATCAGTCCTATGGTAAATCAATCCTATGGTAAATCAATCCTCATGTGTGATACCAGTAAGCTGATTATCCAAGTATGGTAAATCAATCCTCATGTGTGATACCAGTGACTGCGGTGTGATTTGTCTCCGTGTTGTTTCGTGTTATTTGGTACAATTCACGATGCTTTGGGTACGCTAATCTGGTATTCACCATCCTGATTCACCGAGTAGTGATTTATATGTCGCCTCATTATGACATGGTTTGTCGTCCGATTTTCCGCCCGCCTGCCGCCGTCTGACCGGCCCGCTCTGTCGCCCCGAAGGCGGCGGTTCTGAAGTACGAGAATAATGTGATGAACATCCGCCAGTTCAACTGTTCACCGCACCCGTACTGGCTGCCCAACTTCATGGACGTGTTCACGTGGTCCATGCCATTCGTCGGCGAGAAGGGTATGTTCACCTGATGTTCATATAATGTTCACATGATGTTCACCGGATGTTCACCTGATGTTCATATGATGTTCACATTATGTCCATGTGATGTTCATCCTATCATCTTCATCATCATATATTTATTTGCCTTTACAGATGAAATTCAGGATGGACACATTTACTATCTGTAGAAAAACACCATTCTAAAGAAGTTTTATTTCATATATAGAAAAACAACCCGATAGGTTGTTCATATGTTCATCATATGTGCATAGGATGTTAATATCATGTTATGATGCTCATAATATGATGTTCATGTAAAAAGGTGTTGATCTCATTTTACCCCAATGTTCATCTCAGTTTAACCTGATGTTCACCTAATGTTTGTATGATGCCTGATGTTCACCTAATATGTAAGAGCCTACACAAGGCGTATGCAGTATGTTTATGTTAACATGATTCTAACAGTAACACGTTCCATGTTTGTTCTGAGTGAACTCGGCAGCGGCAGTTGGTCTTTCTGGTTGTTCACCAGTGTGTCGTGGATTTTGGTTTAGTTGTGGTTGGATCCTCAACTGTGCACGGTTTAGGCGGTAAGATGTTTTGCTTCTGCTCGGTTCTGCTCGGCTCGGTTCTGCTCGGCTCGGTTCGCTTCGGTTACATGCGAGGTGGATGAGACTGCATATTCGACACGTTCGAACTCCTAATGCCGAGTTGACTAAGACTCGCTACCTCGTGTCGAGTTCACTGCCCCGCCCCGCCCAGCCTTGACGGCAGCCTGGCCTTCCAGTGACGGAGATGCTGGTGAACCTGCTGAACATCTGTTCAGATGACGAGTTGACGTCCTCTGGTGACGAGGAGACTACGTCGGAGGACGGTGAGGCGGCGGCGACACTAGCGACACCTATACAGTTTCAGAGCCGATCTCAGCGCCACCTATACAGCAGCAAAGCGGACACTGACGCTGTGCTATAGCCTATATTCGTGTGATAACCAGCTGTAATGTCCCCCTATGGGAAGACGTGTACTATCTTTCAATATGTTAGTTTTTCATGACGAATTTTAGACACCAACAAGTGTTTCAGGTGCTATGCTTTTAGGTAACAACATTATACTCCACGTTTTGCCTGAATCGGCTGGACGTAGATATCGGGACTATCCGTCCACTTAGTCAAGTGCGCTTGATTCACCCATGTGTTTACTTCGTACTTACAACGGTCATACATTCACATCCGCGGATTTGCTTAGCTTTTGTCAGTCTCTCAGTGTCTTTCTGTTCCGGCACAATGAAACGTCTCATCAGGTAGATCATTACTCGTTTGTCTCATCTCTTTACCAAGCTCACCTTTTGCTCAATGTAATGACGTCACCCTGTGTGCTGCATGACGTCATATACACCATTATCTATCTTAAGTGGCGTGACTGACCTGCCTTGCCCGCGCCTGCCTGTTTGGTCCGGCAGAGAAAGCGGCGACGCAGCGCAAAGTGGCAATCAAGAACAAGATTCGCGCCATCGGCAAAATGGCGCGCGTCTTCTCCGTGCTACGGTAGGTGTGGGTGGTGTCTGTTCCTTATTTGGTCCGAATCTTTTTGAATGGATAGATTTCCGAGGGCAGGCCCCGCGCTAAGCATAGCTTGTTGCGCAGGCCCTGACCTCGCCACCTGATCAAGCAATTCCTGGCGTCCGACAGAATTTAGAAGCGAAAGTTTTACGTGCCCGCCATACCTGGACACGGTCCGCTCCGCTCACTGACGTCACCTGACCTTGAGTGCGACCGCTGCCACCGGCCGCAGGCCATCCCATTCAGGGGCAAATAGCGAGCGCCGAAGCGACTCGAACCCTGGTTGCCACTACCGGGTGATGTCAGAAGCCCACGCTCTCCGGACTGAGCTACAGGGCAGACAGGGTACGTGTGGAGGTGCGCATGGGGATATGTGTCGTCATGTCCTGGTACATGAGTCATTTTTATATATAATTTGTTTCACGTCACTTCTTAATACATAGGGGAAGCAAAGTACTTTGAATCCTTCAAGTTTCAGCAAAGTACTTTGAATCCCTCAAGTGTCGTCTACTCTCTGGGATTCGGCCTCTTTCCGACGCTCTGTATTCATCACTTGCCTCTCTGTGCAACCCTTACCATCCCTCTCCGTTCCTCAGAGAGGAGAACGAGCAGGTACTCCAGCTGAAGGGCCTGACGCCGACCGGCTCGCTGCCGCTGGGCGCCCTCTCCGGCGGCAAGGTGACGCTACGCAGCGCGGTGCAGGGCTTCTCGCCCAGCCACAAGATCGCCTCCTTCGCCGAGGCGAAGGGGCTGGATGTGATGAACGAGAAGATGCCGCCACGCAGGGACACCCCGCCAGGAACGGCAGACGGGGGCACGGAGAACGGCAGAGAGGCCAACAGCCGGGTCTAGGAGAGGGCGACAGTGGCGCCGCCAGGAGCGGAGAACGGCAGAGAGGCCGACAGCCGGGCCTAGGAGAGGAGGGCGACGGTGGCGCCGCCAGGCACGGCAGACGAGGGAACGGCAGAGATGCCGACAGCCGGGCCTAGGAGAGGAGGGCGACAGGAGCGGAGAATGGCGGAGAATGGCAGAGAGGCCGACAGCCGGGCCTAGGAGAGAAGGGCGACAGTGGCGCCGCCAGGAGCGGAGAATGGCAGAGAGGCCGACAGCCGGGCCTAGGAGAGGGCGACAGTGGCGCCGCCAGGAGCGGAGAATGGCAGAGAGGCCGACAGCCGGGTCTAGGAGAGGGCGACAGGGACGCCGCCAGGAGCGGAGAACGGCAGAGGCCGACAGCCGGGCCCATGAGAGGGAGCGCGATAGTGGCGCCGCCTATATGGTCTCGGATACGATGACAGCGCTATCTATTGGATGCTGTGGAAAGTGGTGTGCGAGTGATCGAACCCGAACAAACAGGATGAGAGAGAGAGAGTGTGTGAGAGAGTGAAGACTGAGAAGGGCTTTAAAACGCTGCCCGGACAGACGGGCAGGTGCAAAGGCGGTGGCGAGGTAGATGAGAACGTGTACAGGCGCTGGCGCGGGGCACGGACGTGGTTGTGAGCATGAGTCGCTCCTGAGACGACTCGAGATACCGAGTCTTGAGTCATGATACAGGTCATGATACGAGTCATGGAAGGTGGCCAGTGCTGCCGGCAACCGCTTCGCGTTGTCGGCAGTCTGCCGTTTATGATATGCGGCGGTGGCACTAAGTCCAGCGCCGGTTGCTTGTGACAGTGGCGCCGCCTATACGGCCCTGGCGGCGACTGCCGCGCCGCCTATCGGCCGTCGCGCAAGATGTTGTGTTCCGATTGAACGGCCCCGGCCGATTCCACTTAGTGAATGTTGTTGTTTCGCTTTCAGGGCGTGATTCAAATAAAGACCGATCCGTTGACCGTTGTGTTCTCTGAGTTGTCAGTAGCAGCTGTATTGAGTCTCTTTTGTGTCTTCTGCCGTCTGTCTCGCGCAGAAGACCGTCTTGCGTATGAGATCCAGTCAGTGTCAGTGCATTGGGAAATTTGGGTAGAAAATGACACCTTATGGATACTATTTTTTCACTCTTTTCCTGAATTTTACTGTTAATTTTCCACTCCTTATTTTAAAATGTATTGGATAATAGGAAACCTGATGCTGATTTATGGATGTAATGATATGGACAGCCTGTGGATGGAAAGACAGGTAAGAATTGACATAGGTAATAACTAATTTTGGTGAGCAGGTAATTGGGTGATAAAGCCTGGCACATATGCTTTTTGGTTTAATTTTCCACTCTTTATACTTATTTTTAGTCAGAGTTTTCCACTTCGCACCCCAGATCCAAAGCAATTCTAGGAGCCTGGATCCAGTGGTTTTTGATGTACGCGAGTTTGTTGGCAAGGAATCCTGTTTGACAGGGCTTGTGATATGATGTGTATGTTATAGGATTCGGCTCCAGTAGTCGCCCAGACATCTAAGGCTTAGTCAGATAATTGGACAGGTAGCCAAATTTGGCACAGCTATTTTGGCATCAATTACACAAATGGTGTGATTTTAAATTTGACAGCTGTTTTGGCATCAATTATACAAATGGTGTGATTTTAAATTTGGCACAGCTGTTTTGGCATGAATTACCTAAATGGTGTGAAAGGCCGGTGAACTTTCGGGTACCTTACGATTGCCTCAAAATCCCGGTCATTCGGGTGTAGGATCGGCTCGTCGGGGTTGTGTCGGTCTATTTTCCTCGTCAGGGTTGTGGCGGTCTATTATCCTCGTCCGGGTTGTGGCGGTCTATTTTCCTCGTCAGGGTTGTGTTGGTCTATTTTCGTGGTCGATCCAACTCACTAAAATTTTCAAAATAGTCTAAGTTTTTGCCTGGTTCCTCACTGCCTGATGTCTCGGTCTATTTAAAGGGGGTGTCTACTGGCATCGTTTTTTTTTGGCACTGGTGTAGACATAATTTGCTGAATGTATCCATGCCTTTGATTTATCCAGATTCACACTAGTTGCTGAGATATTCCAAAGACACCAGGAACTGGCTGGGAGCAAAAAGTTGTCGGGTAGACTCCAGAGGGCTTACCACTACTAGAAGCATTGATGATATCGAAATATCGATACAAATTTGCTAGCATATCGTTTGCGCCGGCCAATAGCATTTTGAATTGTACCCCACCCCTCGTATCTTCCGAACCAATGACCTCAGTGAGACACGCAAGGCGGCGATCGAAAGTTCTCAAGGAGACGTATCTAATGCATATTCGTAATTCGTAAAATAAGTGTCAGGTCACGATCAGGTTAAAGGTCAAAATGGAGGTATTTTAGTTTTTTGGGCCATACTTCCCTCCAAAGCCTTAGATTGCGACCATTATCGCACAAGGTGCTCGCAAAGGTATAATACACATCCCGCATGAGCTAAAGTGAGATTGTTGGCAAAGGACAAGGTCAGGTCACAAAAGGTCACTGCACAAAATATCTACGAAAGTCATGCAACATATGTCGCATGGGTTATTTTACAAGTATAATTCGATAGTGATAGTCATTTTGCCACCCGACTTCATTTACGTAAAGTTAGTGTCAAGCTTAGGTCAAGGTCAGGTTACATGTCGAAATTCGAAATTTGTAAATATAAATAAAGGAGGCATGTTTCTGGGCCAGTTTTGTCTCAGAATTTCAGCGGTGACATTCATTTTTTCGTAGCTGGTCATTCAAAACAAAAACAAATAATTAAAACATGCGTCATGAGTTACTTATGCGTAAACCGCGAGTTACTGGGGTATATTCCATAATGCGACTTACTGGGGGGGGGGGGGGGCTATTTCCCCCCTTCCCCCTAAGGAACTACTGGACTGATTGTAAAAATGCAAACGGCATTCGATAGCCCTGGCAAATTTATCGAAGAAAACTTAATATTGTTGACCTTGGGGTCACCGATGACGTCACACGTCAGGTCAAGTACAAAATGTTTGACCGTGTCAAAAGGTCTCGATGGATTGAACTGTCGCGCAAAATTGCGATATTACACGCATAAGCTGTCGATAAATCGGTATGATTCGTGTGTCTGATACTTCTAAGTACCATTCTAAGCTGTTTATGACCTTGGGTCAGTTCAAGGTCATCTGAGGTCACGAGGTCAAACTGCAGATTACGGTAATTAGGCGTTGTACCTAGAGCCTTTCACGGGACACATTTGCGGCCCCCATCCCGTTCCAGCCCATTCAGCCAGACCCAAACCCGATCCAATCCGAATTCATAATTGATGGGCTCCCATTCCCACCCATTTCAGCATATTGCAATTTTTGTGGTGCTAAAAAATGATATGGTCTGTCCCAAACCCGTTCCCACCCGTTACATTTCCAAAAAATTGCCCCATTCCCACCCATTTCCATCTCATTCCCAGTTCTCCCTTGATATTCCGTAGAAATCATTGTGTGTCTGGAAACTGCCAAAATAAGTGAGTTATTTTTTCGGTGTCGCGCGAGGAAAATGTGCACGTGCTGCTGTCGGATATCTGAGCAGTAAATAGAAACTTGTGACTGTGAGTCGGACGGTAATCCTAGTTATAATAATTATGCAATGAAGTTAAAGTAAATACACAGATTTCGTAGCCTTTTTAACATGCAACAAATGAAATTCTTGATGGAATCCGATATCGCGGTTCCATTTCTGCTTCAGTCTTTCATCAGTAATGTCACATTTCTTCCGCAACGCATTAATTAATAGTGAATGGCAGTATCCAGGGACGGCGCCACGGATTTTTGTCAGGGGCCAAGTCGAAATTTATGGGGCCTCCATTTGAAAAGGGGCCTTTGACCTCCTTAGGGCTCCTCTCACCTACCCTCTGGCTTCCAGAGGGCCGCTTCTGGACTTCAGAGACACCTCTGACCTCCATAGGACCCCTCTGGGCTACAGGAGACCAGGGGGCCCCAGGGGCGGAACTTTATATCTCTTTGGGAGGGCCCGAGCCCCCCCCCCCCCTCCCCAATGCTGAGCTGAGCCCCCCCCCCCCCCCCCCCATATGGTGCTCCGCCCCCCCCAATATTTTCCTAATTTGTGCCACTCTAAAATTTCAAGGACTACCCTCCGTACAGATTGTTCTGTTTGGAATTTTTCGTATTTCATCATATCAAGATGTGATTCCATCTTAGGAGTATTCCATCTTAGGAGTATTCCATCTTAGAAGTATACGAGCATTGTGATTCCATCTGCGACTGCTTTTCGATTGTGATAATAATGGGTCAGTTGGTAGCATGCATTCTCTTCTGCTAACAAGTCCGTAGATACAAGGTTCAAACGTTCAGATTAGCGAATAGGAGGCCGGGAGCATGACGAATTAGCGATTGGAGTGCTCTATTTAAATGATGTTCAATGGAATTTGTTGTAAATTTATTGTTTGCCTGAAAGAAGGCTGATAATTTATGCAGTTTTTTTGCTCCCTGGTATTGCAATATACTAAATATGAATATCCAACATCCGTGCTTAAATACTAGTTTGATACGGAGGAACATCGAGGGGATCGTGCCATCAAAGGGCATCGCGTCATCGTGGCCGGGGAGGGGGGGGGGGGGGGGGGCTAGGGGTCCATGGCTCTTCCAGGAGGTTAGCCGAGGTCGGCCTGAGGGTCTTTGGTTGACCTGGTGAGCCCTCGGTCAACCTGAGCGAGCCTTGTTGGGCCTGGAGGGGAGCTCGGTTGACCTGAGGGGGCACTCCGTCGACTTGAGGGAGTCTTTCGTCCACCTGAGGGGGTTCCAGTCGGCCTAAGGAGCCATTGTTTGGCCTGAGGGTTTCCCTGCCGGCCTGAGGGGGCATCTATCGGCCTGATCGGCCTGAAAGCCTTCGATCGACTATAAGGGAGGGGGGTCGGCTTGAGGGTCCCTTGGTCGGCCTGAAGGGGCCCGGTCGGCCTGAGGAGCTCTTCTTCGGCCTGAGAGACCCTTTTCGGCCTGAGAGGGCCTTTGTCGGCCTGGAGGGTCCTCGGTCGGCCTGGATGATAGCTCGGTTTGCCTGAGGGGCTTAAGGTCAACTTTAGGGGCCCTCGATCGGGTTGAGGGAACCTCGGCCGTCTTGAGGGGGTCCTTGGTCGGTCTGAGGCGCTTTTGTTCGGCCTGAAAGTCTCTTTGTCGGCCTGCGAGACCCCTTGTCGGCTTGAGGGGCCTCAGCCGGCCTGAGTGGCCCTCGGTATGCCTGATGGGACCTCGGTCGGCGTGAGGGGGCCCTGAGTGGGCCTGAGGGACCTCAATTATCAATATTGACCTGAGGAAAAAAAGAGAAAACGTCGAGTTAGTGGGGGGGGGGCATTTTGACCCCCACCAGGCCGAAGGTGGCTCAGAGGCCCACTGGGGCGCGGGTTACACAGACACCGTGAACAATTAAAGGTTGTTGCTGGAAGCCTGAAGCAAAAGCCGTTCGTCATCAAAACGAGACCTTTTATGAACCCAATCCGACAGCAGTGAGTCTGTCCTTTCGCCAATCCGCGTCTCTTCCTCTCAGGCAACACAGGTACCCACCAAGCCCAACCGAAAACGCGCTACGCAGCCATGACGCCAACACGACCGGAGTTGCAGCAATACAGCCAAAACGCCAGTCCAACCCACATTGACGCCAATGCAGTCTTCAGGGGGAGTCACGTGTATAGTAGCCCAATAGCGGTAGCCCTAGATATCCCAATAGCGGTATAATAACGGTAGCCCAATATCAGTATAATAGCGGTAGCCCAATAGCGGTATAATAGCGGCAGCCCAATATCGGTATAATAGCGGTAGCCCAATAGCGGTATAATAGAGGTATCACAATATCGATATAATAGCGGTATTTCAATATCGGTATAATAGCGGTATCCCAATATAGGTATAATAGCGGTATCACAATAGCGGTATAATAGCGGTATATTAATAGCGGTATACTAGTGGTATCCCAATAGCGATATAATAGCGGTATCCCAATATTAGTATAATAGCGGTATCCCAATATCGATATAATAGCGGTATCCCAATATCGATATAATAGCGGTATCCCAATAGCGATATAATATCGGTAGCCCAATAACGGTATAATATCGGTAGCCCAATAACGGTAGAATAGCGGTAGCCCAATGGCGGTAGCGGTCTATAGGGGTCGGGCCTCTACCCGGTGACGTCATCGTGACGAAAGCAATGAGCGCCGCTTGGGCGCCTGGGCTCAATCTTAGCAAGTGCCGTGATCGCATCAGATCTTACCAATGCTGCCGCATGACGTCATACTTGTGCGCCGGCCTACAAAACTTTCGGAAACCGGGATCGACCCGAGGACATGCCGATCTTCAGTCTAGCGTTCTCCCAACTGAGCTATTTCGTCAATGAGCTTGGACAAGCCAAACGCCGTGGTTGCCTGGGTGCGGCAATTTGAACACCCCATTCACGGCATGCCGTACTTAAGCACTCACGGCATTTGGTAAGATTGGGCCCGGGTGGATTTTCCTTACTAAACACGGATTTGATGCAGTCAACGATATCGGGTCTACGCTAGGGTCTACGCTAGAGTCTACGCTAGGGTCTACGCTAGGCTATACGCTAGGGTCTACGGTCGGGGCTGTATACGCAGCCAAGGGCCAATCCAGAGGGCAAACGGACCATGGCCCCCCGAAAGGTCCTGAAACCGTGATTTGGCCCCCAAAACGGCCAGACGTACAGTGGCGGACGGCCGAAGGCCCACAATCCCCCCCTCGCTCAACAGCTTTTCGTGGAAATACGCAATTCGCAGTCTCCCGTTTGCAAGCGACAGGCCCCATTAGTATACATTTATCAAAGTCAAAGGCCAACACTTGTGGTGTCGCCATATCGGTCCCTGCCGAGAACATGTTATTGATTCTGATATTCTTCGGGTGATGAACGACGCCTGTAGATGTTGTGTCGGTGCTGTTCTGGTAAACCGGCACACGACATATTATTTTCTTCCTCCGGTACAAGGGAACAGGGAGAGGGGACAGGGAGAGGAGGAACAGAGGACCGGTACATGAGGACCAGGGAGAGGGGATAGGGAGAGGAGGAACAGAGGACCGGTACAGGGGAACAGGGAGAATGGATCGATGTGTTGATTTATTCATTTATTCGTGCCGCTCAACAACAGGTTACGAACCTAATTATGTATGCATTTATTTATTGAACATATCAGACATATCCATTGTAAACATGGCTATTACTTGTTTTCGTCAAATACTACAAGACAGAACACGACTATAGTGGATAGGGGAATACACATGCACATATCACACATCACATTCACACTCACAGCGTTATCGAGATGTTAGTAAAAATGATATCAGTGCCATCAATCAGCGCTCAACATGTGTTGTTTTAGCACCTTTCCGAATGCTTTTCTGCTCCCATGGTGATCGGGGACATCTGATGGGAGCGCGTCATACAATGCATGGCTGCCCTGAAAGCGAATCGCTTTCGTCCATACTCGGTCCTAATACGTAGTGGGTACTAGGTGAAACTGACTGCTGGCTCTCGTGCTTCGCGCGCGCATGTCTCGGATCCGCACAAACAGCGCGGTCAGGGCCTCGGCTCAAGCTCGGATGCGTCAGTCAGCCGGCGCAGCGCCATCGCTGTGTAGTACTGATGGAGCTGACCAGCGGACAGCCAACCCAGATATTTGAGAGTGCCACTGATGTGGTCATATTCACGTTTTCCAGACAGACTCTGGCACAGAAGTTGATACCTTTTGGATTATCTGCGTCAGCCGCCCACTGTTCGCCCCATACACAGACCCACAGTAGCGGATTGACGACATGACAAGTCCGTCCACTATACGAGGCAGCACCTCAGTCGGCAAACCATGTGTGGCGTGGCGGCACAGTGACAGCAGTGCACCCGAACACCGCCTCACCACATGGTCAATATGCCTGTCAAAGGACATGTGACGGTCGAATGTGACATTACAGCGAGTATTGGCGTTTATGCACGCGCCGTTGTTAGACTACGGATTAATCGCGAGTCCAACCCCGAACCGGCCGCCCCGGGATTCGAACCCGTGACCTCTCGCATGGCAAGCGGGCGTGTTACCACTGAGCTAGCAGGTCCGCCCAAATTGCATTTAAACTGAACCCTATTTCTAACAGGCTACTGGCTACCCCTATTTGTAACAGGGGGGGGGGGGGCGAATTCAGCCCCCCGGAGATCTCGAGATCTGCCCGTCCGATTTTCAGAAATGAAACGGTGTTGGGTTCCCCTCAACACGATCTACATTTCTAACAAATACAAATAAATCGAAATTTTTAATAGGGGGCAACAGGGGGCAAAAACTACAAATTGTAGTGGTATATGTGATCCAACACAGCTGTCATGTTTATCAACCGATTTTAACACAATCAATGGTAATCGATAGAGATTGAACTGGAGATTGACATATGGCGGTGACTTGTGAAAATTCAAAAATCATAGGCGTGTGCATGTCACTCAATATGGGGTGAAGTAAATGCAGGATAAAACTATTTTTTATGTTATTTTATAAATGTAATGGTATGTTATTGTGACATTAGACAAACCAGTTAAAAGCCATATTTTTGCCACAGGCGGTACCAGGTTAGTGAAAAAGGGAGGTTAAATAGGAAAAAATGTAACCGCAGGCAAGTTGCTACCCAGCACTATAAATAAGTTATTGATCGTAGATAGTTCCTTTTTGCATATTGTTCTTCATCATAGGCGCATCCAGGATCCAAACTGGGGAGGCGCAAGACCTTTTGATATGTATATTATCCGCTACTATGATACTAACTAGTCAACAGTGACTATTTCACTTACAACTTCAATTCACATTGCTTACCCCCCTTTTTACCCTACCTGGACTCACCTATTATCTCATAATCGTTCGTAGAGTACCAGGCCACTATGGTATGGTGCGTTTTTCATCTGAAAACTACAGTATGTTATGTCATTGTAGGCCCATGCATCTTAGTTTCCTTGCAATAATATGACCCCCTTTCTTCCATTCCTGAGCGCGCCTCTGAAAAAATGACTTGATTATTTCTCCTTACTTCATATGTGCATATATCATTATAAGCTAACCGTCTATTGCGCCGTAATCGCTGGCATATCGTCATCACCATGCCAGTCACCCCCCCCCCCTTCATGTGCCTGCACACGTCCCTGCAACTCTATATGTAATAAATGATAAAAATAATGGAAAGAGAAGCTATCTTTTACATCTTGGTAGCTATAAATGCTCCTAACATCGCTCTATTGGCTTTCCGCCAAGCATTGAATACTTCTTGGAACCTCCCCCCCCCCTTTTCAAGCCCCGGAAACCGCCTCTGCCATGCAATTTTTATGATATTTCATTAACAACAACTAATTTGCACTTGTTCCAATCACCGTAAACCGATGTAACTCCTTCATACTTGAGGCAGTTAGGAAGAAACCGCGAAGATCGCATTTCCGTATTATCACCAAATGTCGCCGCCGAACCTTCCCAAAACCGTCCCCTGGAACCGCCTTTGTTCAGGTTAGGAACTCAAAATTTTGACTCCAAATTCGGAATTCAATTCCAGGAAAAGTCCCAAAATTTCATGCGTCTGCGTCCAGCCGTTCTGTATATATCTGCGAAAAAACATGAAGGGGGGGGGGGGCGGAATCCGCCCCCCCCCCTGTTACAAATAGGGTTAAATCGACTGTTCCACACGGTCTCGCTTCGCCGTGCCGGGGGCGTCTGATTCCCCCACCCCTCGAACTCGGTTCCTATTGGGAGTAGACGGAATAAAACAATGCTGCCGGTCGTTAATTCGTCAAAATTCACTTCGACACTATTAACCCTATTTGTAATAGGCTCCTGGCTACCCCTATTTGTAACAGGGGGGGGGGGCAGATTCCGCCCTCCGGAGATCTCGAGATCCACCCGTCCGATTTTTAAAAATCAAACGGCGTTTGATTTCCCTCAGCACAGCCACATTTTGAAAAGTGAAAAAATCCGAAATTTTTGATAGGGGGGCAACAGGGGGCAAAACTACAAATCTTAGAGGTATTTGTGATCCAACACAGCTGTCATGTTTATCAACCGATTTTAATGCAACTAATAGGGATTGATAGAGTTTGAATTGGATATTGATATATGGCGGTGACTTTTGACAATTCAAAAATCATAGGCGTATGCAGGTTATTCAATATGGCGGTGAAGCAAATGAGTAATAAAACCGTTCTTTATGTTTTTTAAATACATGAAATGGTGTGTTATTGTGACAAGAAAAAACAGTTATAAAAGCTATTTTTCGCCATAGGCGGTGCCAGGTTAGTGAAAAAGGGAGGACAAATAGATAAAATATTATCCGCAGGCATGTTGCTACCCAGCACTATAAGTAAGTTACTAGAGATGCAACAATTTCTCCAAAAACAGGAACCGGCACCGCCACCGCCACCGCTCATAAATCAGTTGGCACCGGCACCAAGCCCGGCCACATATGGCAGCACCCACCAGGCCCTCCAGCCAGCAATCGGCATGTCTACTTCATTATACATTAAACAATATTTTAACCCGCCATTCCCCTGATGACTTTTCGTTATAGCTGAAACACTAAAAGCGCTATCAACGTGAAACTTCCGACCTTCTTATACATAATTTTTACGGCTTGTGTGCAAAAATGAAGCAATTTCGTCGAACATTTTTCGAGTTATAGCGAATTTAGTGACGTCACTACACAGGAGTTTTACACCAAAATCAGATAAACTTTGCCAGGCCGTACAAATGCCACATTTTAAGAAAAATGCAATTAAAAACCCTCAAAGATAGCAAAATGCAACGGCTACAAACTGGCTATCTCGGATTTTTTAAATTTTAGTTTTTGACCCCCAAAACTAAAATAACTTCTTCTTTTTTTGGAGGGGGGGGGGGGAATTTATCACAAAATCAAAATTTTCTAAAATATTCAAAAACCGGAAGATATGTCAGAGAGACAGGCAACTACCATACCAAATTTAAAACTGATATCTCCATTTTTGACTGACTTATGATATCTAAAGTATGGGTAACTCATGACGTCATATTTTAAAATTGCGTTTTTTGCGTTTATTGACTAGATACAGACAAATAATGCCACCACTGTATTTCTGAGACAAAACTGGTCTAGCAACATGCTTTTTGTTTAGATTTAACAATTTAAAATTTTGACCTTAGGTGACCTGAACTTGACCTGAAATAGACATTTACTTCACGTAAATGAAGTCAGGTGGTAAAATGACTATCACTATCGAATTATACGTGGAAAATATCTCATAAAACATGTGTTGCATGACTTTCGTAGATATTTTGAGCATAGTGACCTTTTGTGACCTGACCTTGAACTTGACCTTGGCCAACAATTTCACATTAGCTTATGCGGGATATGTATCATACCTTTAGCAGCACTTTAGGTGAAACTGGTCGAAATCGAAGGCTTTGGATGGAAAGTATGGCCCATAAACTCAAATACGCCGATTTTGACCTTTGACCTGACCGTGACCTGACATTTGACCTAACTTGGACATTGTTTAGCATGCTTTAGATTCATCTCATTAAGAGCTTTCGATCGCCGCCTAGCGCGTCTCGCTGCGATCATTGGTTCGGAAAATAACCGGGGGCGTTTAACGCCCCCCCCCCCCCCGCCCCCATTCAATGGCGTTCTACAACTCTATATGGGATAAATTATGCAATTAATGGAAGGAGAAGCTATCTGTTACATCTTGATAGCTATGAATGCCCCTTATATCGCTCTATTGACTGCCCGCCACGCGTTGCATACTTTCTGGAAACCTCCCCTTTTAAGTCGCTGAAACCGCCTCTGCCATGCATTTTTTTTTTATAGTTAACCCACGAGTTACTAGGGGGCTATTTTTTGCCCCCCCCTCCCGTTATTTTGCAATAATTCCTAAACCAACACAGGTATAGTCACCAAACTTACAGTACCTTCTCTCCCATCAATTCTACACATTTTGGCAAAAGGAAAAATATGAAGTTATGATAGGTCAACCGGGAATGACGTCAGAGTGACGTCATGTTCTTCGGTTTTTGTTGCAAAATAATGGTTTTCGGAAAACGCTGTCAAAGGTACGATCTTTGAGATAAACTCAATTGTGTTAAATCAAATTAATGACAATAGACCGGGCTATCAAACTGCTATCTCAGATTTTTGAGTTGTTTTTTTATTCAAAATTTTGAGAAATCCAAATATATTTTTGTTTTGTTTTTACTTAATTTTAATTTTGCCTTAACGCAAAATTGCGATATTAAACGCGTAAGCTGTCGATAAATCGGTATGATTCGTGTGTCTGACACTTCTAAGTACCTTGCTAAGCTGTGTATGACCTTGGGTCAGGTCAAGGTCATCCGAGGTCGGAAGCTCATCGATGCACATCAACGCGGCATAGTTAGTGGTTGCGACCCTCAATTTTTGAAAATCGATTCATTTGTTTTCAACATTAGGAGTTGTGTATAGTTTGTCTGTGGCTGTATATAACACTATGCTTTATTTTATCATGAAAAATTATAATTTTTCCCAAAAAAACTAACGAACAATAACACAAAACTGGCAATTAAATCAGAAGCTCATCGATGCACATCGACGGCGACCTATTTAGCGTCGGCGGTTTGTTTACAAAGTCATTGTCATGCTTCTCGGCGCACTTAACCATCTCGGCGCACTTGGCGAGTTGTTCCTGATTAGTATACCCAAGTCCCGTAGCAGGCTTTGTTAATGACGTCACTGGTGCCATTCTTGTGTAGCATTGCAAAATATATCTGATTTCGAGTTGAAAGCTAATTAAAGACTTATTCAAATGATTGTTTTTAAGTTTGAATTTTCTTGTTAATCATTATTAAAGGTATTTTATCACTGTATGTCATAGTAGTTGACACTTCAGAAACTTCTGACGTAATAATATTTTATCCAATATGCATTTCCCTCACCTTTTGCTATTGTGGCGCAGTGCCGAGTGCTTTGCGAATACTAGCTTGCCTGGGGTTCAATTCATTCCGCTCTTATTTTATTCGAGTTGGTATAGTTTGCATGTTGTTGTTATTCATGACTTATACTGATAGTCAGTCATGCATCACGGATGCTTCACGGATTGCTTCACGGATCAGAGTGCTGCTCGAACGCACGCTAGTAGCGCTTTCGTTCTCCATGGCAACCAGGCGTGAGCCAATGAAAAGCCAGAATGTATTCCCTTTCTGGCTTTTGATTGGCTGACGCCTGGTTGCCATGGAGAACGAAAGCGCTACTAGCGGGTGTCCGAGCAGCGCTCAGTTTGATCGGAAATGT
The DNA here is from genome assembly GCA_036785665.1 of Chirona hameri. Taxonomy (NCBI): domain Eukaryota; kingdom Metazoa; phylum Arthropoda; class Thecostraca; order Balanomorpha; family Balanidae; genus Chirona; species Chirona hameri. The sequence continues at coordinate 39,565 of JAXIVJ010005874.1, forward strand.
CACAGAGCCTCCACAAATGCCGCACTCGATGTTAACAATGGTAGGGAAGGACGAATTTGTCAATGACCTTCATGAAGTACACAAGGAACTTGTTTTGTATTTTTTCCAAACTTACAACTTTGAATTTGGAAATAATTTTATTTAATTCTTAAATTTAAATAAAATAATTTTAAAAACATAACGGTAGCCTAAGAAATTGTTGCTAACAAAATCAAAAGGTCATTATTTCCCTTTAACGCTGTAGGTGAATCCAATATAAGGTCGGGCTACAGGACGGACCACAATGCTGTAACCCTATCTCTAAAAACGACAGACGAACCACGCGGACCAGGCCTATGGAAGTTCAATGATTCACTTCTGCAGGATGACGTGTACGTATCTAAAATGAAGTCAGTTATAATCGAAACAGTTGGGCAATATGCGTATCCAACATATTCAGACTCGTTTAGATCAAATTATTTGAACTTTGGGGAAATACAGTTCACTATTTCTATTAAACTTTTTTATGAAACGCTTTTAATGCTCATCAGAGGAGAAACTGTAAGATATTCCAAACGCAAAGCTAGAATACTTCGTAAGATAGAACAGGAGGCTGTAACAAATATTAATAAACTGCGAGAAAAGTTTGCTTTAACCCTATTTGTAACAGGGGGGGGGGCGGATTCCGCCCCCCCCTCATGTTTTTCGCAGATATCTCCAGAACGGCTGGGAGCAGGCCCATGCAATTTTGGGACTTTTCATAGAATTGAATACCGCATTTGGAGTCAAAATTTTGAGTTCTTAATCTGAACAGAGGCGGTTCCAGGGTACAGTTTTGGGTGGGTTCGTAGGCGATATTTGGCGATAATACGGAAATGCGATCTTCACGGTTTCTTCGTAACTGCCTCAAGTATGAAGGAGTTACATCGGTTTACGGTGATTGCAACAAGTGCAAATTAGTTGCTGTTAATGAAATATCATTAAAATGTCATGGCAGAGGCGGTTTCAGGGGATTGAAAAAGGAGGGGGGGGGGGGGGTTTCCAGGAAATATTCAATGCTTGGCGGGAAGCAAGTAGAGCAATGTAAGGGACATTTATAGTTATCAAGATGTAAAAGATAGCTTCTGCTTCCATTATTTGCATAATTTATTACATATAGAGTTTCAGGGGCGTGTTCAGGCACATGAAAAGGGGGGTGACTGGCTTGGTGATGACGATATGCCAGCGATAACGGCGCGATAGACGGTTAGCTTATAATTATATATGCACATATGAGGCCAGGAAAGGGAATAAAGTCATTTTTTGCAGAGGCGCGCTCAGGAATGGAAGAAAGGGGGTCATATTATTGCAAGGAAACTAAGAGGCATGGGCGTACAATAACATAACATACTGTAGTTTTCGGATGAAACACGCACCACAGGCTACTCTACGAACGATTATAAGATAATAGGCGAGTCCAGGTAGAGTAAAAGGGGGGTAAGCAATGTTAATTGAAGTTGTAAGTGAAATAGTCACTGTTGACTAGTTAGTATCATAATACCAGATAATATACTTATCAAAAGGTATTGAGCCGCCCCAGTTTGGATCCTGGATACGCCTATTATGAAGTACAACATGCAAAAAGGAACTATCTACGATCAGTAACATATTTATAGTGCTGGGTAGCAACTTGTCTGCGGTTAATATTTTTCCAATTTTACCCCCCTTTTTCACTAACCTGGTACCGCCTATGGCAAAAAATATGATTTTTAACTGTTTTGCCTAATGTCACAATCACATACCATTTCATTTCTTAAAAGAACACATCAAAAAATTGTTTTATTACGCATTTACTTCACCCCCATATTGAGTGACCTGCACACGCCTATGATTTTTGCATTTTCAAACACCACTGTCATATATCAATTTCCAATTCAATCTCTACCGATTCGTATTAATTGTGTTAAAATCGGTTGATAAACATGAAAGCTATGTGGGATCAAAAATACCACTAAAATTTGTGGTTTTTGCCCCCCTGTTGCCCCCCTATCAAAAATTTAGATTTTTGTATTATTTAGAAATGTAGATCGTGTTGAGGGGAACCAAACGCAGTTTCATTTTTGAAAATCGGACGGGTAGATCTTGAGATCTCCGGGGGGCGGTATCCGCCCCCCCCCCTGTTACAAATAAGGGTAGCCAGGAGCCTGTTACAAATAGGGTTAAGCGGGAAAGAAAATGACGCTGATAGCCTCATACTCGCTCAAAAAATTATCTTGAAAAGATCCGAGAACCGAAAATTCAAGTACTCATCACAAGATCAAGAGTACGTTGGCACGATGAAGGAGAAAAATGTTCAAAATAATTCTTATCCTCTAGAAAAAGCAAATGGAAAGCGTAAACACAAATGCTGAAAGTAAACGGTAAAATAGTTACACACAAAAAGGAAATAATATCCATGTTTAGTAAACAACTCAGCGAGCGATACACCGCTAATTCTAGCGTTAACAATTCAGGTATGAGTGAGTTTCTTGATCGCAATATTAAAAAGAAACTTAGTGATGAGCGAAAACAAAATTAGAAGAGCCTATCTCAATGAGCGAACTAAGTACAACTCTAATGTCAATGAAAACGGGAAAATCGCCAGGCTCAAACGGGTTCACAGCAAGCTTTTTCAAACTCTTTTGGGATCACTTGGGTATTTTTCTGTTCCGAACTCTAAATCAAAGTATATCAGATGGCTCTTTCCGCTAACACACAGTGAAGCCATAGTTACGTTGATCCCCAAAGCTGGAAAACCGTTAGACACATTTAAAGGATGGCGACCTATTTCTCTACTAAACGTAGATTTTAAAATAATTTCTGCAGCCATAACTAATAGATAAAAAAATGTAATGAATGACATTATATCACAGTCACAATCAGCTTATATCAAGGGGCGATGCATCGCAGAAAACAGTAAATTAGTGTATGACGTAATACAAAAAGTAAACGATGAAGAACGCAGTGGCTACATAGTTGCTGCAGATTTTGAAGCGGCATTTGAAAGCATATCGTGGAATTTCTTGGTAAAAACGCTAGATTGTTGTAATTTTGGACACAAATTTCAATATTTGCTGCAACTTGCTTACTTAAACAAAAATAACTTCGCACGGATACTTATGGATGGATTTTTAGGAGAAAATATACACATGAATTGCGGAATAAGGCAAGGAGACCCTGTTTCAGGTTATCTATTTAATCTCGCGGTGGAACCACTAGCAAATCTCATAAAACAATCCAGGGAAATGCGTGGTATCACGTTGTACAACGAAGTAGAAGTGCGCCTCTCCCAATACGCTGATGATGTAATTTTATTCCTGGATGAACCAAAATATATTACTGGTGCCTTATCAGAAATGGAAAAGTTTTCATCCACGTCCGGGTTGAAATTAAATGTTCAAAAAACAAAATGTCTTCCTATTGGGACTCATTTAAATTGTTCGCAAAGTAATCTACCTCAGATACATTGCGTAAAGGAACTACAAATCTTAGGTATATCGTTTAGTGCTAACAACGAATCAATATTTACAACAAACCTAAAGCACAGGCTACCCCTAGTTGAGAAATAAATTTTGCAATGGAAAAGGAGACATATAACTTTAATCGGTAGGATTACTGTCGTTAAATCCTTGCTAATATCTCAACTAGTTCACTTATTTTTGTCATTACCTACACCCTGCAAAAAAGACATCAAGCAGATTGAGACAAAACTATTTCGTTTTATATGGGGGGATAAGAATGACAAAGTTAAACGAACGAAAGTTGTTCAAGGCCTCGAGGACGATGGGTTACAAATGATATGTTAAATGTTAACAGTTTTGTTAAAAGTATGAAGGTGACATGGTTAAAAAGACTGTACAGTTCCAAACACGATTGGTCTATTTTGATACAAAAGGAATTACCCCCTATTCCTGAACTATTAACGTATGGAACGACAGCCCTTGCGAAAGTTAAGTTCAAACTACAAAATCCTTTCTGGAAAGAGGTTATCTCAGCCTGGAACGATTTCTGGGACTCATTCAACCAAAGTAGTGACCAAATAATAACTGAGAAACTTTGGTTTTCCAACGTTTCAAGATATAGGAACAGTATAATAAGAACATGGGATAGCGCAGGACTTAGATTCGTAGCGGATCTTATAAATAATACAACAGGAACACTTTATAGTAAAAATGATTTAGAAACTAGGTATGGGATTAAAATGACGTTTCTTTGTTACGCCTCTCTTATAAGAAGTCTTCCAAGTATAGTCAAGGAGTCAAATTACAAATATCGTATTCTCTACCCTCTCATTCCTCATAGAATAAATGTAGTTCAAACAACTGCTAGAATATCACGGCTGGCATATAAAGAATACATCTCGCGTCTAAAGACACAATACGGCAAATCGCAGAAAACACTGAAAGATTAATGGATTAGAGATGTTAGTCATTTCCAATCTGGGAGTATGCTGGATATAAGTATTGCTACAAAGAACACATATCTTCAAGCATTCCACTTTCGTCTGATATCAAGAATCATAGCCACCAACAAATTTTTACACATTATCGGCAAAGCTGAAAACAACTCCTGCTCCTTTTGTTCTTCTAATGTGGAAACACTAAAGCATCTTTTTTGGGAGTGCATGGCGGTACAGACTTTCATTTCTAAAATTTCGGACGTACTGAGATCATACTTCGGACTCGTATGCAACTTTAGCAGGAGAACATGGTTTTTTCCAAACCTTGATGAATGTGAAAAAATGCACATAATAATATGCTCCATTGCAAAAATAACTTTATATAGTGCTCGACATCACAATTGTAAGCCATCGATTCAACAATTTTTTAGCAGCCTGCAATTAGAAGCCCACAAGGAGCATCACTCCGCTAGATTATCCAGAAACATAGACAAGTACTACGATAAATGGAAACAGTTGAAAATGCTGCCAGAACTAAATATTGAAAAATATAATAAAATATCATGCGCACACAAAGACACGCTCATGCACATACAAACACACCCACACATACACGCATGTACACGTACACTCGCACTCGATAGGTGCAACTGCACACGCAAACATAAACGTGGTAATCATCTGCTCACTCTTGCTCCCCCCCCATTCTTTCCATATACTCGAACATCCTCAAAGACATCCTTTCCCTGACGCGCCGCTACGAATTCCCGTTCTCGGGGGTGTCGGTTGGCGCTGGGCCGGCGCCGGCCGGGCGCGAGCTGCGGCCGGGGTGCGGAGGGGGATCCGTCTGCTGCCGCGTTGGAGCGTGGTCGTTGCTGCTGTAGCGTGCTGTCGTCTCGCTCGCCGCTGTCCGCGCGTGCTGCCGCCCCGCTCGCCGTGATCGGCGCGTGCTGCCGCTCCTCTTGCCGGTGCCTGTGTGCTGTCGTGGGGCTACTGTGTCGTGTTCACCGTAGTGTCTCTACGGTGAACTGCGAACTGCCGCTGCCGCTGAAGGTGATCAATAACTAATTGTGTAGTAACTACTGTGTACTGTCGCTGATATTGTGAAGTTACTGTGCAATAAATGTTAACTATACACCAAAAAAAGCATTTGTATATTTCCCCATTGACTTATTATGGGGAAGTAAAGAAATTGACCTGACCTTAACCCGCGCGGCGCTGGGGGGTAAATTTTACCCCCCTCCCGGATTTTCTCCATAACTTAAAAACTATGACAGATATCGAATTGAAACTTTCGGTACCTTATGGTACATCAATTCTACATCTTGTGTTACAATTTTTTTGAAATTCGTGAAAATTTTGAGGAGATAATGACGTTTTAGTGACGTCATGTCATGTCATTTTTGGTGAAAAAACGTTAAATGTTTGAAAAATCGTAGAAAACAGCGTGTTGATGCAAATCGCAAAAAAGGCGTCAAAAGAAAGAAAATAACATTGTCTTTAACATGGCTATCTCAGATGTTCAGAATTTTGGGTTTTTGACCCAAAAAATGCAAAAAACTGATTTTTGGGGAAGAATTTCCACAAAAGTTTTTTGTTTGAAGATTTTCAAAAACCGGAAGATATATTAGAGAACCGAGTATGAACGATGTTCAAACCAAATTTCAAAGCAATTTCTTTATTTTTGACTGACTTATGGCTCTCTAAGAATAAGTAACTCATGACGTCATTTTTTTTATTGCGTTTTTGGGCTTTTACTGACCAGATACAGACAAATAAATGCCACCACTGTATTTCGAAGACAAAACTAGTCTAGAAACATGCAATGTTTATTTATACTAATCAATTTCAAATTTTGACCTTATTGTGACCTGACCTTGACCTGAGGGCGATTATATGGTGTCAAGCTGTGAAAATGGCTGCTTCTATCGAATTATACGTGTAAAATAACCCATACAACATGTGTCGCATGGCTTTCGTAGACCTGTGACCTTTGGTGACCTGACCTTGACCTTGACCTTTGCTTAAACTTTCACTTTTACTTATGCGGGAGATGCATTATACATTTGGGAGCACTTTGTGAGATAATAGTTGCAATACAAGGCTTTGGATGGAAAGTATAGCCCAAAAACCCAAATACTTACATTTTGACACTTAACCTGACCGTGACCTGACATGTGACCTTATGTTAAAATTTTCGGGCACGCGTTAGATTCTTCTCACTGAGAGCTTTCGATCCCAGCCTTGCGCATCTCGCTGCGGTTATTGGTTCGGAAGATACGAGGGGGGTAAAATTTGCCCCCCCCCCAGCGCCGCACGTTCGGATGGAGACCCCAGCGCCGCGCGGGTTAAGTCACCGATATCAAAATTCCGAGATAAAGAAATTGTAAGTACTTATGCCCTCATGACATCCTGTAAGTTTCAAACTGATCGGTGAAAAACTCTGGCTTTGGCACAACTGCAAACATTTTTGGTGGTGGGGTCACTTGACCTGGTCTGGTGACCTGACCTGAGATGACCCGATGTATTTTTTTTATCTCTCAAAGTGTGCACAATTGATGTCCTAGCAGGTGTGCTAAGACCCAGTGGCGCTCCGCGCCGCCGTTTTTTCGCTATCTTTGAAAAACCTGAGGGGGGGCGGAAATCAACCCCCTGCAGTGCGCGGGCTAATGACCTCTAGTGCCTTCAATATTAACCTGAGCCAAGCAAGTGAATAGTTGCCAGCAGCAAAGTTAATAGTTTCGCAATTATTTTTGACGAGCTATCGAACAGTATTTTTGTATTTCGTCTGCTCCCATAGGAGTCCAGTTCAAGGGAGATGATCCTCCCCCAGCAGGGTGTGGGTTAATGGTTGACGAACGCGAGAGCCGAATGTATGTTATGGCTTTGGGTTATTGGCTTATTAGAGCACTCTCCCTTTTCATTCCAGGGATGACGTTGCACTGAGCTCGTAAAGATTTGTCTGCACATTCGTAGATGTTTCAAATGTGTCATTGTGGCGGTCTTGATGTACTGGGTAGATCGCTCGCCTGGTCGGATCTTTAGGTCCCAGGTTCGAGCCTCCCCTCTCCCGCCCCATTTGATGTACCGGGTAGATCGCTCGCCTGGTCGGATCTTTAGGTCCCAGGTTCGAGCCTCCCCTCTCCCGCCCCATTTGATGTACCGGGTAGATCGCTCGCCTGGTCGGATCTTTAGGTCCCAGGTTCGAGCCTCCCCTCTCCCGCCCCATTTGATGTACTGGATATATCGCTCACCTGGTCAGATCTTTAGATCCCAGGTTCGAGCCTCCCCTCTCCCGCCCCATTTGATGTACCGTGTAGATCGCTCGCCTGGTCGGATCTTTAGGTCCCAGGTTCGAGCCTCCCCTCTCCCGCCCCATTTGATGTACTGGATATATCGCTCACCTGGTCGGATCTTTAGGTCCCAGGTTCGAGCCTCCCCTCTCCCGCCCCATTTGATGTACTGGGTAGATCGCTCGCCTGGTCGGATCTTTAGGTCCCAGGTTCGAGCCTCCCCTCTCCCGCCCCATTTGATGTACCGGGTAGATCGCTCGCCTGGTCGGATCTTTAGGTCCCAGGTTCGAGCCTCCCCTCTCCCGCGCCATTTGATGAACTGGATAGATCGCTCGCCTGGTCGGATCTTTAGGTCCCAGGTTCGAGCCTCCCCTCTCCCGCCCCATTTGATGTACTAGGTAGATCGCTCGCCTGGTCGGATCATTATGTCCCAAGTTCGAGCCTCTCCTCTCCCGCCCCATTTGATGTACTGGATAGATCGCTCGCCTGGTCGGATCTTTAGCTCCCAGGTTCGAGCCTCCCCTCTCCCGCCCCATTTGATGTACTGGATAGATCCCTCGCCTGGTCGGATCTTTAGGTCCCAGGTTCGAGCCTCCCCTCTCCCGCCACATTTGATGTACTGGATATATCGCTCGCCTGGTCGGATCTTTAGGTCCCAGGTTCGAGCCTCCCCTCTCCCGCCACATTTGATGTACTGGATAGATCGCTCGCCTGGTCGGATCTTTAGCTCCCAGGTTCGAGCCTCCCCTCTCCCGCCCCATTTGATGTACTGGATAGATCCCTCGCCTGGTCGGATCTTTAGGTCCCAGGTTCGAGCCTCCCCTCTCCCGCCACATGTGATGTACTGAATAGATCGCTCGCCTGGTCGGATCTTTAGCTCCCAGGTTCGAGCCTCCCCTCTCCCGCCCCATTTGATGTACTGGATAGATGGCTCGCCTGGTCGGATCTTTTGCTCCCAGGTTCGAGCCTCCCCTCTCCCGCCCCATTTGATGTACTGGATAGATGGCTCGCCTGGTCGGATCTTTAGCTCCCAGGTTCGAGCCTCCCCTCTCCCGCCACATTTGATGTACTGGATAGATCGCTCGCCTGGTCGGATCTTTAGGTCCCAGGTTCGAGCCTCCCCTCTCCCGCCACATTTGATGTACTGGATAGATCCCTCGCCTGGTCGGATCTTTAGGTCCCAGGTTCGAGCCTCCCCTCTTCCGCCCCATTTGATGTATGGATAGATGGCTCGCCTGGTCGGATCTTTAGGTCCCAGGTTCGAGCCTCCCCTCTCCCGCCCCATTTGATGTACTGGATAGATCGCTCTCCTGGTCGGATCTTTAGGTCCCAGGTTCGAGCCTCCCCTCTCCCGCGCCATTTGATGTACTGGATAGATGGCTCGCCTGGTCAGATCTTTTGGTCCCAGGTTCGAGCCTCCCCTCTCCCGCCCCATTTGTGTACACGTTCGTCTCTGAATGCCTCAATAGGTAATGAGAACGTTGGGACGCAACTTCGCTGTGCGTGCCAACCCATCAGTTGGCCTGCAATAATTATTGCTCCAGTGGACTATTCCAGTGGACTTCTTTTACGCTATTCATCACATATATAACTTCAGATGCGGGTCCTGAAGCAACTTTGTCGTCGAGACCATGGCTTTCCATTAACCCTATTTGTAACAGGGTGGGGGGGGGGCCGATTCCGCACCCCCTCATGTTTTTCGCAGATATCTCCAAAACGGCTACGAGCAGGCCTATGAAATTTTGGGACTTTTCATAGAATTGAATACCGCATTTGGGGTCAAAATTTTGAGTTCTTAACTTGAACAGAGGCGGTTCCAGGGTACAGTTTTGGGTGGGTTCGGAGGCGATATTTGGCGATCATACGGAAATGCGATCTTCACGGTTTCTTCGTAACTGCCTCAAGTATGAAGGAGTTACATCGGTTCACGGTGATTGCAACAAGTGCAAATTAGTTGATGTTAATGAAATATCATTAAAATTTCATGGCAGAGGCGGTTTCAGGGGCTTGAAAAGGGGGGGGGGGGTTCCAGGAAGTATTCAATGCTTTGCGGGAAGCAAATAGAGCAATGTAAGGGGCATTTATAGTTATCAAGATGTAAAAGATAGCTTCTGCTTCCATTATTTGCATAATTTATTACGTATAGAGTTTCAGGGGCGTGTTCAGGCACATGAAAAGGGGGGTGACTGGCTTGGTGATGACGATATGCCAGCGATAACAGCGCAATAGACGGTTAGCTTATAATTATATATGCACATATGAGGCCAGGAAAGGGAATAAAGTCATTTTTTGCAGAGGCGCGCTCAGGAATGGAAGAAAGGGGGTCATATTATTGCAAGGAATCTAAGAGGCATGGGCGTACAATGACATAACATACTGTAGTTTTCGGATGAAACACGCACCACAGGCAACTCTACGAACGATTATAAGATAATAGGCGAGTCCAGGTAGGGTAAAAGGGGGGTAAGCAATGTTAATTGAAGTTGTAAGTGAAATAGTCACTGTTGACTAGTTAGTATCATAATAGCGGATACTATACTTATCAAAAGGTATTGAGCCGCCCCAGTTTGGATCCTGGATACGCCTATTATCAAGTACAACATGCAAAAAGGAACTATCTACGATCAGTTACATATTTACAGTGCTGGGTAGCAACTTGTCTGTGGTTAATATTTTTCCCAATTTTACCCCCCTTTTTCACTAACCTGGTACCACTTATGGCAAAAAAAAGAAGATTTTTAACTGTTTTGCCTAATGTCGCAATCACATACCATTACATTTAGATAGAGAAGTAAAACAGACATCAATGTGTTTGTCTCGTCGAGATACGTCTTACCATTTGCAATATGCCCTACTTGGGTCACCACTTGACCTTGACCTGAGGTAAAATTCTTAATTTGACTTAACAAGGTCACCATGTATGTCATTCGCAGTGCCTTGACAAGATAAACACAATGGCGTAAACAGTTTTCCGTTATCTTTATTAAGTAAAAAGTTAATTGCCAAACACGATTAAGCACAAAAAAAAAATACCCCTGAAGCCTCAAATATTGACCTGTGATCAAATCTGAGGACACTTCAGCGATTGCAAATTTCACTGGCTGGCGTTTCCTTTTTTTCGTTTGTTTCTAACTAGCATCGTTTCTGAGATATATGGGAATTTCTGGAGCGATGTCATAAAACAGGAAATAACTGGAAAATTTGACCTTTGATGATCTCTGGTGACCTCAATTTTGACCTGATCTAAAAAAACACTGAATTACTTTCGATAGAACATGTATCAAGCTATCAAATGCCTTTTTCCGCTTCTCGCTACGTAGCGTAGTTTTCGAGATCTCAGGGGGGGGGGGGGGCGGAAATCAACCCCCTGCAGTTGGTGTTCGGCACAAAGCCCCTGCAGTGCGCGGGTTAAAGGATACTTTTCGATTTCCATCAAATTCCGTGCTTTTCCCGTATTGCTTTGTTACGCAATGGTGTGGAAAATATATTTTACGTTATGCTTGTTGTGATTATATGCCTACTCATCCTTTACAATTAACAAACAATACAAAAGCTGGCAATTCAATCGGAAGCTCATCGATGCACGACGACGGCGACCTACTTAGTGTCGGCGATTTATTTCGAAGTGCCCATTCAACAACGTTGCACAGATTGATACAAAATCGCCAGATGTGTCGCTTTCCAATAGTGGAGGGAAAATACCTGTCATTAATTTTCCCAAACTTCCAACTTCGAATTAGGGAATAATTATACGTAATTCTTAAATTAAGATCACATCATTTTAATACCATAACGGGAGCCAAATAAATTGTTGCTAACAAAATCAAAAGGTCATTATTTCCCTTGAAGGCCACTGATAATTACACGCCCTGGAGGGGAGGGCTGGTTCTGCCCCCCCCCCCCCAAGATCTCGCCCCCATAAGAGCTACAATAACGAAATTTGTAGGGTATGGAGGTTCTGTAGAGTAAACTGTCTTGCGATATTTTAGGTATTAGGTATACCAAGGTATTACTGTTATACTTTGGATGCCGTACTTTTCGAAAGTACGACATGACTATATTCACATGGTGAAACAGGGACTATATTCACTTTGTAAAACAGGGCCCAGAGCGCGCGATAATCATGATAGAAGCTGAAACAGACATATTTTAAAATTATAGCTAAGAACCAGGTCATATACCAACTGCAATGGCTTGTGAAGCTGCATTTGCAGGCAATGCATTATAGCAAACCGCTCGTGAATAAATTAAAGCAATACGCTGCACAAAACAAAGGAGAACAAAGACCTTTATTTATTAGAAATTGTGACTCCTATAACTCTGCTGGCAAGGCTTGCAAGCCTTGCAAGGCAAGGCTATAATTGCGCTTAGGGAGCGCTTACAGACAGCATGATGCACAGTCGGTATGTATATGAGGCTCAGTCGGTATGAACATGAGGCCCAGTCGGTATGTATATGAGGCCCAGTCGGTATGAACATGAGGCCCAGTCGGTATGTATATGAGGCTCAGTCGGTATGTATATGAGGCCCAGTCGGTATGTATATGAGGCCCAGTCGGTATGTATATGAGGCTCAGTCGGTATGCATATGAGGCCCAGTCGGTATGTATATGAGGCTCAGTCGGTATGCATATGAGGCCCAGTCGGTATGTATATGAGGCTCAGTCGGTATGAACATGAGGCCCAGTCGGTATGTATATGAGGCTCAGTCGGTATGAACATGAGGCCCAGTCGGTATGTATATGAGGCTCAGTCGGTATGAACATGAGGCCCAGTCGGTATGTATATGAGGCCCAGTCGGTATGTATATGAGGCTCAGACGGTATGAACATGAGGCCGAGTCGGTATGTATATGAGGCCCAGTCGGTATGTATATGAGGCTCAGTCGGTATGCATATGAGGCCACTGAACTCAATAACAACTGGAAGGGACAAGGGTGACTGAGAGCGGTCGCGGCCGGCCGCCACGCTAGAACGCCGGGCCAGGCGAGGGGTAACGAGGAGTATAGCCCTCCTTGGGACACATTTTCAGCCCCTTCCCGTCCCAGCCCATTCAGCCAGGCCTTAATCCGTTCCCATCCGAATCCAAATCCGAATTCATAATTGATGGGGCTCCCATTCCCACCTGTTTCAGCATATTTCACTTTTAGTGGTGCTAAAAAATGATATGGTCTGTCCCAAACCCTTTCCAACCCATTGCATTTCCAAAAATGGCCCCATTCCCACCCATTTCCATCCAGTTACATGGGTTCCATGGGGATTCCCATGCCATGAAGGGAGGAGTATGAATGGAGGGATCGGACGCGTTTGATTAACCCTCGCCCTACGGGGGTCCTAAAACGACCCCCTCTGAGGTTTGTCTTGCATAACTTTTTAGACATGTGGCGCATCTTGCTGAAATGTTTAGTAGCTAAGCATACACAAATTATACGTTTGTTGTAAAAACTTCATTGGAATTAGTTGAAGGATTTTGGAAATAATTATGTTTTTATGACGTCATGTTGGTGAAAAAACGATAAATGTTCGCAAAAATCGTAGAAAACAGAGTTTTAAAGCAAATTGCAAACACAATTAAGCGAAGATATAAAATGTTTTTTTTAATAGACATCTCGGATTTGCTAATTTTTTGGTTTTTGACCCCCAAAATGAACAAAAAACCTGTTTTTTTGGGAAAAATCAACATAAAATAAAAAATTTCAAAGATTTTAAAAAACGGACAATATGAGAGAACTGAGTATTTAAAATACTCAAACCAAATTTCAAAGAAATATCTCTATTTTTGACTGAGTGATGGCTCCCTAAATGTAAGAAATTCAAGACTTCATTTTTGTTAATAACTTTGGTGGACTTTTTTTGACTAGATACGAATAAATAATTACTTTTTCTGTATTTCTGAGACAAAACAAGTCTAGGAACATGCCTTTTTATTTACATTTATGAATTTCTCATTTTGAGGTTTTCTGAACAGCAAAATCGCTGTTCTGGACGTGGTTGATCGAGGTCATTCGCTTGACCTGGGAAGTCATTCGTTTACCCGAAACCTACAAATTGCATACTGTTAGATTCAAAACATGACAGGCAACATGTTGGTTCTTACTGCGTTGCTCTATGTTGCTTGGTTTGGAAATTAACATGGGGGTCTTTTTAGGACCCCCCCCGTAGGGTGAAGGTGGAAAAGCTCCCGTAGGGCGAGGGTTAAACCTGTCATTATAAGCTTCATGCTTGTAAATATCAATCACATTTTGGGTGGATATTGGACGGATTTGATTGCGCTTTGCAGCTGTATAATTTTTATATTTGTGTTATCGACGCAGTGCATACTCCGGGCCGATCATTTCTCGACACATCTGCGTTTGTCCCATGTCCGTGCGACTCGTGGTTGCCAATATCAGGGATTGCAACCCCCAACAACCTCGATGTGTAAATCCGCGTTCGGTTCGGCGATCCAACATGGCGGCCAGGCGCGACAGCCCGCGCCATACCCGGCTGCGCGGGCCGCCACCCTCTGTATGTGGCCCAGTCGGTATGTATATGAGGCCCAGTCGGTATGCATATGAAGCCCAGTCGGTATGCATATGAGGCCCAGTCGGTATGCATATGAGGCCCAGTCGGTATGTATATGAGGCCCAGTTGGCATGCATCATGAGTCCCAGTCGGTATGCATATGAGGCCCAGTCGGTATGCATATGTGGTCCAGTCGGTATGCATATGAGGCCCAGTTGGTATGCATATGAGGCCCAGTTGGTATGCATATGAGGCCCAGTCAGTATGCATATGTGGTCCAGTCGGTATGCATATGAGGCCCAGTCGGTATGCATATGTGGTCCAGTCGGTATGCATATGAGGCCCAGTCGGTATGCATATGAGGCCCAGTCGGTATGCACATGAGGCCCAGTCTGTATGCATATGAAGCCCAGTCGGTATGCACATGAGGCCCAGTCGGTATGCATATGAGGCCCAGTTGGAATGCATATGAGGCCCAGTCGGTATGCATATGAGGCCCAGTCGGTATGCATATGAGGCCCAGTCGGTATCCATATGAGGCTCAGTCGGTATGCATACGAGACCCAGTCGGTATGCATGTGAGGCCCAGTTGGCATGCATTTGAGGCCCAGTCGGTATGCATATGAGGCCGCCCAGTCTGTATGCTTATGAGGCGCAGTCGGTATGCATATGAGGCCCAGTCGGTATGCATATGAGGTCCAGTCGGTATGTATATGAGGCCCAGTCGGTATGCATATGAGGCCCAGTCGGTATGCATATGAGGCCCAGTCGGTATGCATACGAGACCCAGTCGGTATGCATATGAGGCCCAGTCTGTATGCATATGTGGCCCATTTGGTATGCTTATGAGGCCCAGTCGGTATGCATATGAGGCCCAGTCGGTATGCATATGAGGCCCAGTTGGTATGCATATGAGACCCAGTCGGTATGCATATGAGGCCGCCCAGTCGGTATGCTTATGAGGCCCAGTCGGTATGCATATGAGGCCCAGTCGGTATGCATATGAGGCCCAGTCGGTATGCATATGAGGCCCAGTCTGTATGCATATGTGGCCCATTTGGTATGTATATGAGGCCCAGTCGGTATGCATATGAGGCCCAGTCGGTATGCATATGAGGCCCAGTCGGTATGCATATGAGGCCCAGTCGGTATGTATATGAGGCCCAGTCGGTATGCATCATGAGGCACTTTCAAATTAAGTGCTTCTGTTTGTGTGACTGGACGTACATGTTTCTTGGTCAGGCGGCCTAGCCAAGAGAGAGGCAAACTTTGGGTCATACCAACTGCAATGACTGAGCTTGCATGGGATAGCATTTGTTTGATGGGTGACATCCTCCATGCATTATTGCATTTTTCAAGGCGGAAACTCTTTAAAAAAAATGGCGGCCATTCCTAGCGCAGCCATAATCGAAAGCAAACAGCCCCGCATGTGGTTCCTACAAGCGGTTGCACGTCTTTAGGCGTCTAACGGCGACGATTCTGCTTTCCGCTGATGGTCCACGTGCCTCTTAGGAATCAGCACAATAAATAACAGTATTTGTTTTTAAACGTTGACTAGCCTCAATCTGAGATGCATAGTCGGCCTTCGTCAGAGGGTGGTTTTTGTTTCGAAATTCCATCGGAATTTCGAAATCTTTTGTTTCTGCCCCCCCCCCCCAAAAAAAACTGTTAAAAATATCCACATTTTTTACATAAACAAAAATGGAATTTATATTAGAGAACCAAGTATAGACGATACCCAAACCAAATTTAAGAACTTTATTTTAATTCTTGACTGACTTATGGCTCCCGAAGAATAAGTAACTCATGACGTTATTTTTCATGTTGCGTTTGGCTTGTAATGACCAGATATATACAAGTAAATATTACCGCTGTATTTCTGAGACAAAACTAGTTGAGAAACATGCCTTTTTTATTTAGATAGATCAATTTCAAATTTTGACCTTATGTGGCCTGGCCGTGACCTTATATGGGGTCAGGATGTGAAAATGACTGCTGCCATATAATTATACGTGTAAAATAACATAAAAAACATATGTTGCATGACTATCGTGGTTATTTTGCGCATAGCGACCATTTGTGACCTGACCTTGACCTTTCTTACCATTTCACTTTTGCTTATGTGGGAGATGCATTATACCTTTGAGAGCACTTTGTGTGATAATATTCGGAATCTAAGGCTTTGGATGGAAAGTATGGCCCAAAAAACTAAAATACCCCAGTTTTGACCTTCGAGCTGACCGTGACCTGACATGTAATCTTATTTGGACAATTTCGCGAATGTTTTAGATGCGTCTTACTAGGAGCTTTCGATTTCCGCCTTGCGCGTCTCGCTGCGGTTATTGGTTCGGAAGATAACAAGGGGCGGCAGAATATCCCCCCCCCCCACTGTTCGGCTGAATACCCCAGCGGGGCGCAGGTTAAGAGAATAATAACAAGTAAGCAATGTTGAGATTCTTTATTCTCATGCACGCAAGAAGTCAGAATAACATCGCACCATACGCACTGACGCGAAGCACAAAAAACGCGTACTTGGAATCAGCGTGAGAAAAGAGACACGCTAAATCCTGCTGATAATCCTCCCAATACAGCAAGCATTACTGTTCTGGCCAACTAGATCCCTCCAACTCCATCACCAACAAGGTCATGTCCTCGAGGCTAGGAGACGAAGCTAGACAAACTGTGGGAAATAGATACAAGACAGCATTGGTGGTATGACTTTCTAATGGCGCATGCCACCATGGGGTGTAAAGCATTATATTTAATGAAATATTAACACTAGTCTCAGGGACAAACAATTAAAGTAGATACAAACCATCCTCCAATAGGCATATAGTATAGCATATATAACCTATATAAGGCACATACAATGCAAAGAAGTCGAAACGTCCCTTGCAAATTTGGTGCTAGCAGAAAAAGCGTCAAGAGAAACCGGTTTAGAAGTTCAAAGTATCTGAAGAATCTGACGTGTACTGCATGGACTTTATAGAGCAGGTAACAGATAAAACAACGTTACCTATTTAACTTCAACTCCGTGTCAAACTACACAGTGAAACACTGTATAACATTCAGACGCCACGCGAGGTTATCGCAAATAAGTGTGATAGGTATGTATTTTGTACGCAAATTAATGTCAAATGCCCGCTTAAAGTTAACACAAATATATTGAACGTAAAATGAAAACCTAATTGACATGTGAAGCTGATTAAACATTAACTTTTGTTCAAGTATCTAGCGGCCAACGGCGGACAAAAAAGTTGTTTTGGGGCCCAAAACACAAAAAATGCCGACACAATTTATATATAAAAATAATCGTCTTTCGCCTGCTAGGGCATCAAGAAGTGATTGCAAACATACTTTCATTAAAAAGATGAAGTTTTCATTAACGCTTATATATTTCATTACTTATATGTGCCACTTTCGGGCGACTTCAGTCGTTTTTGGGGCATGGCCCCGATGCACCCCTTCGGATCCGCCCCTGGTTTGAGACAAGGTGCCAGACCGATATCTCTAACAGGTAGTGCATTAGAGGACTTAACCACCAGCATGACGCATACACGTTCGACAACACTAGGCACGAGTACCTTTGATCCTACTCGGTATGAACTTATTAGGTATGTTGTGCTGATGTTTCTGAAGATGGTCTTGAATTGTTTGAAACTGGAAGGGATTCGCGACCTTCCATTTGTCTATTGCGATATGTCCCAGATGTGAATACGGCTTTACTTATCCGGCATTAGTGTGTCTCCTCCGTCACTGTCTATTGAGCGCTGCAGTGTAACCTCAGCATGGCTGGTTATCACTGTCTACTGAGCGCTGCAGTGTAACCTCATCATGGCTGGTTATCACTGTCTACTGAGCGCTGCAGTGTAACCTCATCATGGCTGGTTATCACTGTCTACTGAGCGCTGCAGTGTAACCTCATCATGGCTGGTTATCACTGTCTACTGAGCGCTGCAGTGTAACCTCATCATGGCTGGTTACCCCTGTCTATTGAGCGCTGCAGTGTAACCTCAGCATGGCTGGTTATCTCTGTCTATTGAGCGCTGCAGTGTAACCTCAGCATGGCTGGTTATCACTGTCTATTGAGCGCTGCAGTGTAACCTCAGCATGGCTGGTTATCCCTGTCTATTGAGCGCTGCAGTGTAACCTCAGTATGGCTGGTTATCACTGTCTACTGAGCGCTGCAGTGTAACCTCATCATGGCTGGTTATCTCTGTCTATTGAGCGCTGCAGTGTAGCCTCAGCATGGCTGGTTATCCCTGCAGCTGACCGTCACTGTCTATTGAGCGCTGCAGTGTAACCTCAGCATGGCTGGTTATCTCTGTCTACTGAGCGCTGCAGTGTAACCTCATCATAGCTGGTTATCCCTGTCTACTGAGCGCTGCAGTGTGACCTCATCATGGCTGGTTATTTCTGCAGCTGACCGTCACTGTCTACTGAGCGCTGCAGTGTAGCCTTATCATGGCTGGTTATCTCTGCAGCTGACCGTCACTGTCTACTGAGCGCTGCAGTGTAACCTCAGCATGGCTGGTTATCACTGTTTACTGAGCGCTGCAGCGTAACCTCAGCATGGCTGGTTATCCCAGCAACTGACCGTCACTGTCTACTGAGCGCTGCAGTGTAACCTTATCATGGCTGGTTATCTCTGCAGCTGACCGTCACTGTCTACTGAGCGCTACAGTGTATCCTCAGCATGGCTGGTTATCCCTGTCTACTGAGCGCTGCAGTGTAACCTCAGCATGGCTGGTTATCCCTGCAGCTGACCGTCACTGTCTGCTGAGAGCTGCAGTGTAACCTCAGCATGGCTGGTTATCTCTGTCTACTGAACGCTGCAGTATAACCTCAACATGGCTGGTCATCCCTGTCTACTGAGCGCTGCAGTGTAACCTCAACATGGCTGGTTATCCCTGTCTACTGAGCGCTGCAGTGTAACCTCAACATGGCTGGTTATCCCTGTCTACTGAGCGCTGCAGTGTAACCTCAGCATGGCTGGTTATCCCTGTCTACTGAGCGCTGCAGTATAACCTCAGTATGGCTGGTTATCTCTGTCTACTGAGCACTGCAGTGTAACCTCAGCATGGCTGGTTATTCCTGTCTACTGAGCGCTGCAGTGTAGCCTCAGCATGGCTGGTTATCTCTGCAGCTGACCGTCACTGTCTACTGAGCGCTGCAGTGTAACCTCAGCATGGCTGGTTATCCCTGTCTATTGAGCGCTGCAGTGTAACCTCAGTATGGCTGGTTATCTCTGTCTACTGAGCGCTGCAGTGTAACCTCAGCATTGCTGGTTATCCCTGTCTACTGAGCGCTGCAGTGTAGCCTCAGCATGGCTGGTTATCCCTGTCTACTGAGCGCTGCAGTGTAGCCTCAGCATGGCTGGTTATCTCTGCAGCTGACCGTCACTGTCTACTGAGCGCTGCAGTGTAACCTCAGTATGGCTGGTTATCTCTGTCTACTGAGCACTGCAGTGTAACCTCAGCATGGCTGGTTATCCCTGTCTACTGAGCGCTGCAATGTAACCTCAACATGGCTGGTTATCTCTGCAGCTGACCGTCACTGTCTACTGAGCGCTGCAGTATAACCTCATCATGGCTGGTTTTCTCTGCAGCTGACCGTCACTGTCTACTGAGCGCTGCAGTGTAACCTCAGCATGGCTGGTTATCTCTGCAGCTGACCGTCACTGTCTACTGAGCGCTGCAGTGTAACCTCATCATGGCTGGTTATATCTGCAGCTGACCGTCACTGTCTACTGAGAGCTGCAGTGTAACCTCAGCATGGCTGGTTATCCCTGTCTACTGAGCGCTGCAGTGTAGCCTCATCATGGCTGGTTATGCCTGTCTACTGAACGCTGCAGTGTAACCTCAGGATGGCTGGTTATCCCTGTCTACTGAGCGCTGCAGTGTAACCTCAACATGGCTGGTTATCCCTGTCTACTGAGCGCTGCAGTGTAACCTCAACATGGCTGGTTATCCCTGTCTACTGAGCGCTGCAGTGTAACCTCAGCATGGCTGGTTATCCCTGTCTACTGAGCGCTGCAGTATAACTTCATCATGGCTGGTTATGCCTGTCTACTGAGCACTGCAGTGTAACCTCAGTATGGCTGGTTATCCCTGTCTACTGAGCGCTGCAGTGTAGCCTCAGCATGGCTGGTTATCTCTGCAGCTGACCGTCACTGTCTACTGAGCGCTGCAGTGTAACCTCAGCATGGCTGGTTATCTCTGCAGCTGACCGTCACTGTCTACTGAGCGCTGCAGTGTAACCTCAACATGGCTGGTTATCCCTGTCTACTGAGCGCTGCAGTGTAACCTCAACATGGCTGGTTATCCCTGTCTACTGAGCGCTGCAGTGTAACCTCAGCATGGCTGGTTATCCCTGTCTACTGAGCGCTGCAGTATAACCTCATCATGGCTGGTTATGCCTGTCTACTGAGCACTGCAGTGTAACCTCAGCATGGCTGGTTATCCCTGTCTACTGAGCGCTGCAGTGTAGCCTCAGCATGGCTGGTTATCTCTGCAGCTGACCGTCACTGTCTACTGAGCGCTGCAGTATAACCTCATCATGGCTGTTTATCTCTGCAGCTGACCGTCACTGTCTACTGAGCGCTGCAGTGTAACCTCAGCATGGCTGGTTATCTCTGCAGCTGACCGTCACTGTCTACTGAGCGCTGCAGTGTAACCTCAGCATGGCTGGTTATCTCTGCAGCTGACCGTCACTGTCTACTGAGCGCTGCAGTATAACCTCAGTATGGCTGGTTATCCCTGTCTATTGAGCGCTGCAGTGTAACCTCAGCATGGCTGGTTATCCCTGTCTACTGAGCGTTGCAGTGTAGCCTCAGCATGGCTGGTTATCTCTGCAGCTGACCGTCACTGTCTACTGAGCGCTGCAGTATAACCTCATCATGGCTGGTTATCTCTGCAGCTGACCGTCACTGTCTACTGAGCGCTGCAGTGTAACCTCAGCATGGCTGGTTATCTCTGCAGCTGACCGTCACTGTCTACTGAGCGCTGCAGTGTAACCTCAGCATGGCTGGTTATCTCTGTCTACTGAGCGCTGCAGTGTAATCTCAACATGGCTGGTTATCACTGTCTACGGAGTGCTGCAGTGTAACCTCATCATGGCTGGTTATCCCTGTCTACTGAGCGCTGCAGTGTAGCCTCAGCATGGCTGGTTATCTCTGCAGCTGACCGTCACTGTCTACTGAGCGCTGCAGTATAACCTCAACATGGCTGGTTATCCCTGCAGCTGACCGTCACTGTCTACTGAGCGCTGCAGTGTAACCTCAGCATGGCTGGTTATCTCTGCAGCTGACCGTCACTGTCTACTGAGCGCTGCAGTGTAACCTCAGCATGGCTGGTTATCTCTGTCTACTGAGCGCTGCAGTGTAACCTCAGCATGGCTGGTTATCTCTGTCTACTGAGCGCTGCAGTGTAATCTCAACATGGCTGGTTATCACTGTCTACGGAGTGCTGCAGTGTAACCTCATCATGGCTGGTTATCCCTGTCTACTGAGCGCTGCAGTGTAACCTCAACATAGCTGGTTATCTCTGCAGCTGACCGTCACTGGCTACTGAGCGCTGCAGTGTAACCTCGACATGGCTGGCTATCTCTGCAGCTGACCGTCACTGTCTACTGAGCGCTGCAGTGTAACCTCAACATGGCTGGTTATCCCTGTCTACTGAGCACTGCATTGTAACCTCATCATGGCTGGTTATCTCTGCAGCTGACCGTCACTGTCTACTGAGAGCTGCAGTGTAACCTCAGCATGGCTGGTTATCCCTGTCTACTGAGCGCTGCAGTGTAGCCTCATCATGGCTGGTTATGCCTGTCTACTGAACGCTGCAGTGTAACCTCAGGATGGCTGGTTATCCCTGTCTACTGAGCGCTGCAGTGTAACCTCAGCATGGCTGGTTATCCCTGTCTACTGAGCGCTGCAGTGTAACCTCAGCATGGCTGGTTATCCCTGTCTACTGAGCGCTGCAGTGTAACCTCATCATGGCTGGTTATCTCTGTCTACTGAGCGCTGCAGTGTAACCTCAACATGGCTGGTTATCCCTGTCTACTGAGCGCTGCAGTGTAAACTCAGCATGGCTGGTTATCCCTGTCTATTGAGCGTTGCAGTGTAACCTCAACATGGCTGGTTATCTCTGCAGCTGACCGTCACTGTCTACTGAGCGCTGCAGTGTAACCTCAACATAGCTGGTTATCCCTGTCTACTGAGCGCTGCAGTGTAACCTCAGCATGGCTGGTTATCCCTGTCTACTGAGCGCTGCAGTGTAACCTCAACATAGCTGGTTATCCCTGTCTACTGAGCGCTGCAGTGTAACCTCAGCATGGCTGGTTATCCCTGTCTACTGAGCGCTGCAGTGTAACCTCAGCATGGCTGGTTATCCCTGTCTATTGAGCGCTGCAGTGTAACCTCAACATGGCTGGTTATCTCTGCAGCTGACCGTCACTGTCTGCTGAGCGCTGCAGTGTAACCTCAACATAGCTGGTTATCCCTGTCTACTGAGCGCTGCAGTGTAACCTCAGCATGGCTGGTTATCCCTGTTTACTGAGCGCTGCAGTGTAGCCTCATCATGGCTGGTTATGCCTGTCTACTGAACGCTGCAGTGTAACCTCAGGATGGCTGGTTATCCCTGTCTACTGAGCGCTGCAGTGTAACCTCAACATGGCTGGTTATCCCTGTCTACTGAGCGCTGCAGTGTAACCTCAACATGGCTGGTTATCCCTGTCTACTGAGCGCTGCAGTGTAACCTCAGCATGGCTGGTTATCCCTGTCTACTGAGCGCTGCAGTATAACCTCATCATGGCTGGTTATGCCTGTCTACTGAGCACTGCAGTGTAACCTCAGCATGGCTGGTTATCCCTGTCTACTGAGCGCTGCAGTGTAGCCTCAGCATGGCTGGTTATCTCTGCAGCTGACCGTCACTGTCTACTGAGCGCTGCAGTATAACCTCATCATGGCTGGTTATCTCTGCAGCTGACCGTCACTGTCTACTGAGCGCTGCAGTGTAACCTCAGCATGGCTGGTTATCTCTGCAGCTGACCGTCACTGTCTACTGAGCGCTGCAGTGTAACCTCAGCATGGCTGGTTATCTCTGCAGCTGACCGTCACTGTCTACTGAGCGCTGCAGTATAACCTCAGTATGGCTGGTTATCCCTGTCTATTGAGCGTTGCAGTGTAACCTCAGCATGGCTGGTTATCCCTGTCTACTGAGCGCTGCAGTGTAGCCTCAGCATGGCTGGTTATCTCTGCAGCTGACCGTCACTGTCTACTGAGCGCTGCAGTATAACCTCATCATGGCTGGTTATCTCTGCAGCTGACCGTCACTGTCTACTGAGCGCTGCAGTGTAACCTCAGCATGGCTGGTTATCTCTGCAGCTGACCGTCACTGTCTACTGAGCGCTGCAGTGTAACCTCAGCATGGCTGGTTATCTCTGTCTACTGAGCGCTGCAGTGTAATCTCAACATGGCTGGTTATCACTGTCTACGGAGTGCTGCAGTGTAACCTCATCATGGCTGGTTATCCCTGTCTACTGAGCGCTGCAGTGTAGCCTCAGCATGGCTGGTTATCTCTGCAGCTGACCGTCACTGTCTACTGAGCGCTGCAGTATAACCTCAACATGGCTGGTTATCCCTGCAGCTGACCGTCACTGTCTACTGAGCGCTGCAGTGTAACCTCAGCATGGCTGGTTATCTCTGCAGCTGACCGTCACTGTCTACTGAGCGCTGCAGTGTAACCTCAGCATGGCTGGTTATCTCTGTCTACTGAGCGCTGCAGTGTAACCTCAGCATGGCTGGTTATCTCTGTCTACTGAGCGCTGCAGTGTAATCTCAACATGGCTGGTTATCACTGTCTACGGAGTGCTGCAGTGTAACCTCATCATGGCTGGTTATCCCTGTCTACTGAGCGCTGCAGTGTAGCCTCAGCATGGCTGGTTATCTCTGCAGCTGACCGTCACTGTCTACTGAGCGCTGCAGTATAACCTCAACATGGCTGGTTATCCCTGCAGCTGACCGTCACTGTCTACTGAGCGCTGCAGTGTAACCTCAGCATGGCTGGTTATCTCTGCAGCTGACCGTCACTGTCTACTGAGCGCTGCAGTGTAACCTCAGCATGGCTGGTTATCTCTGCAGCTGACCGTCACTGTCTACTGAGCGCTGCAGTGTAACCTCAGCATGGCTGGTTATCTCTGTCTACTGAGCGCTGCAGTGTAACCTCAGCATGGCTGGTTATCTCTGTCTACTGAGCGCTGCAGTGTAATCTCAACATGGCTGGTTATCACTGTCTACGGAGTGCTGCAGTGTAACCTCATCATGGCTGGTTATCCCTGTCTACTGAGCGCTGCAGTGTAACCTCAACATAGCTGGTTATCTCTGCAGCTGACCGTCACTGGCTACTGAGCGCTGCAGTGTAACCTCGACATGGCTGGCTATCTCTGCAGCTGACCGTCACTGTCTACTGAGCGCTGCAGTGTAACCTCAACATGGCTGGTTATCCCTGTCTACTGAGCACTGCATTGTAACCTCATCATGGCTGGTTATCTCTGCAGCTGACCGTCACTGTCTACTGAGAGCTGCAGTGTAACCTCAGCATGGCTGGTTATCCCTGTCTACTGAGCGCTGCAGTGTAGCCTCATCATGGCTGGTTATGCCTGTCTACTGAACGCTGCAGTGTAACCTCAGGATGGCTGGTTATCCCTGTCTACTGAGCGCTGTAGTGTAACCTCAGCATGGCTGGTTATCCCTGTCTACTGAGCGCTGCAGTGTAACCTCAGCATGGCTGGTTATCCCTGTCTACTGAGCGCTGCAGTGTAAACTCATCATGGCTGGTTATCTCTGTCTACTGAGCGCTGCAGTGTAACCTCAACATGGCTGGTTATCCCTGTCTACTGAGCGCTGCAGTGTAACCTCAGCATGGCTGGTTATCCCTGTCTATTGAGCGCTGCAGTGTAACCTCAACATGGCTGGTTATCTCTGCAGCTGACCGTCACTGTCTACTGAGCGCTGCAGTGTAACCTCAACATAGCTGGTTATCCCTGTCTACTGAGCGCTGCAGTGTAACCTCAGCATGGCTGGTTATCCCTGTCTACTGAGCGCTGCAGTGTAACCTCAACATAGCTGGTTATCCCTGTCTACTGAGCGCTGCAGTGTAACCTCAGCATGGCTGGTTATCCCAGCAGCTGACCAACACTGTCCCCGGTTACTGCTGACTGCACTCATGTCGGTAACAGTCAGCAAGTAACTGTCCACGTTACTGTCCCCGGTTACTGCTGACTGCCTGGGGCCGGTAACAGTCAACATGTCACTGTCCCCGTCACTGTCCCCGGTTTCTGCTGACTGCACTCGGGTCGGTAACAGTCAGCAAGTTACTGTCCCCGTCACTGTCCCCGGTTACTTCTGACTGCACTCGGGCCGGTAACAGTCAGCAAGTCACTGCCCCCGTCACTGTCCCCGGTTACTGCTGACTGCACTCGGGCCGGTAACAGTCAGCAAGTCACTGTTCCCGGCCACTGCTGACTGCACTCGGGCCGGTAACAGTCAGCAAGTCACTGTTCCCGGCCACTGCTGACTGCACTCGGGCCGGTAACAGTCAGCAAGTCACTGTTCCCGGCCACTGCTGACTGCACTCGGGCCGGTAACAGTCAGCAAGTCACTGTTCCCGGCCACTGCTGACTGCACTCGGGCCGGTAACAGTCAGCATGTCACTGTTCCCGGCCACTGCTGACTGCACTCGGGCCGGTAACAGTCAGCAAGTCACTGTTCCCGGCCACTGCTGACTGCACTCGGGCCGGTAACAGTCAGCAAGTCACTGTCCCCGCCACTGTCCCCGGTTACTGCTGACTGCACTCGGGCCGGTAACAGTCAGCATGTCACTGTTCCCGGTCACTGCTGACTGCACTCGGGCCGGTAACAGTTAGCCAGTTGACACATGATGCGTCGACCGGATACGCACGAGTCTCCGAACCAGATCCCATTATTGTCAAGGATTGCACAGTTTTCATCACATCTAAGTGTACGATTACCCCAGTTGGAGTAGGTGAGGCGGCCACAGCGATCGGCCCCAACAAACGACTCCTCCGTCCTACCGCCCCTGTAGCCCAGCCAGTGATAAGCACCATCAGCCATATCCGTAGCACACTGGTCTTCCTCCTCGGAGCGGGGCGCGGGCACGTGCGCTCCGAGCTCGGCACAGACCGCCTCCGCCTTGGTGTAGTTGCCCGCCTGCAGCTTGCGCAGACAGCGGCCGGCACATCGGGTGAAGCCATCCGGACAGCTGCACGGATCCGACGCGTCACCTGGGAATGCAAAGCTGTAGTAACAGTCTCAGGTAGCGTATTATACAAGCGCACCCGCCCCCGACTTCACTTTAACCCGGCAAAGCGGGCTGAACCGTGCCGGGTCTTCAGACGGTACACATGCCCTGGTGACCCTGTTCTGCCAGTTATGTTCTGACGGTGAACATATTTTGTTCAATGGGATGGTAGGGCCGGGACCATACAACATGCCCCGCTTAAAACAAGGCTCTAATTCAGCAAATACAAAGAAATGAGGGTTGCGTGTGCGTGTGCGTGTGTGCGTGCTTGTGCGTGTGCGTGTGCGTGTGCGTGTGCGTGTGCGTGTGCGTGTGCGTGTGCGTGTGCGTGTGCGTGTGCGTGTGCGTGTGCGTGTGCGGGTGCGGGTGCGTGTGCGGGTGCGTGTGCGTGTGCGTGTGCGTGTGCGTGTGCGTGTGCGTGTGCGTGTGCGTGTGCGTGTGCGTGTGCGTGTGCGTGTGCGTGTGCGTGTGCGTGTGCGTGTGCGTGTGCGTGTGCGTGTGCGTGTGAGTGTGTGCATGCGTGCGTGCGTGCGTGCGTGCGTGTGTGCGTGTGTGCGTGCGTGCGTGCGTGCGTGCGTGCGTGCGTGCGTGCGTGCGTGCGTGCGTGCGTGCGTGCGTGTGTGTGTGCGTGCGTGCGTGCGTGCGTGCGTGCGTGCGTGTGTGCGTGCCTATGTGTTTGTGCGTGCGTGCGTGCGTGCGTGCGTGCGTGCGTGCGTGCGTGCGTGCGTGCGTGCGTGCGTGCGTGCGTGCGTGCGTGCGTGCGTGCGTGCGTGCGTGCGTGCGTGCTTGCTTGCTTGCGTGCGTGCGTGCGTGCGTGCGTGTGTGTGTGTGTGTAATTGTAGGTGTAAGTGTTCTAGCCCGCTCACTGCGGGAGGGGGCGGGGTAATTTCCGCCCCCCCCCCCACTCAGGTTTTTCGCAGATAGCGAAAAAACAACGGGCGCGCAGCGCCGCCGAGTTTTGGCACATTTGTTAGGAGATCAATTGCCCACACTTTTAAAAATAAATTAACCTCGGGTCATTTCAGGTCAGGTCACCAGGCCAGGTCAAGTGACCCCACCTCCAAAAACGTTTGCAGTTGTGCCAAAGCCAGAGTTTCTTAGCGATCAGATTGCAACTTACAGGGTGTCATAAGGGCATAAGTACTTACAATTCATTTATCTCGGAATTTTGATATCGGTGACATAAGGTCAGGTCAATTTCGTGACCTCTCCATAATAAGTAAATGGGGAAATATTCAAATGCTTCCTATTTCAAGGATATGCATGACATTACTCCAATTACTTCTGGATCATATTATTATAGGACATTATTGATGATCCAAGTGTAAGTTTTGTTCAATGACCCCTATGGGGTCATTTGAGGTCATCCAAGCTTACCATCACTTTTTTGTCAATAACTTCCGACATAATGAAGATAGAGAAGTAAAACGGACATCAACGTGTTTGTATCGTCGAGACACGTCCCCCATATGCAACATGACCTACTTGGGTCTTGACCTCAGGTCAAGGTCACGTGACCTGAAGTCAAATTTTGAAGTTGATTTAACGCAATTACCATGTACATTGTACATCATTCGAAGCGCCTTGAAAAGGCAAACACAATAACGTAAACCGTTTTCTTTTATATTTTTTTTATAGGTAAAAAGGTTTTAGCGAAAAACAGTTTTGCAAAAAAGCAGCATTTTTTTACCTCTTGAGCCTCAAATATTGACCTGAGATCAAATTTGAGGACGCTTTGTCGATTAAAAATTTCGAAGACTGGCGATCGTTTTTTTCCGTTTGTTTCTAGCTAACATAGTTTCCGAGATATATGGGAATTTATGGAGCGAAGTCCTAAAACAGGACAAAACTGGAACATTCCAGGGGGTGGGCGGTCACCAGAGGTCATCAAAGTTCAGCTTTTCCTGTTTAGGATTTCGCTCCAGAAACCCCAAATATCTTGGAAACTACGATATCTAGGAACAAACAGAAAATAACAATCGAAAGCTCTTGAAATATTTAATCGTCATGTGTCATCAAATTTGAGCTCACGTCAATGGTTTAGACTCCAGAGGTCATCAAATGTCAAGAAGGCTCTTTTTGGCAAACAAGTTGTTTTCTTCTCGCAAATAACCTTTTGCCTAATATAAATAAGGCATTAATTTTGACGCCAAAGTGTTTGTCTCGTCAAGGCGCTTGGACCAATGTTCATGTTTACCAGTGAAGGTCAACTTATAAATTTGACCTCAGGTCAAGGCCAAGTGGTGACTTAAGTAGGTCAAATTGCATATTCAGAGACGTGTCTAGACGAGACACACACATTGGTACCGGTTTGAATTCTCCATCTTCATTCTGACAAGAGTTATTGGCAAACAAGAGTATTGGTTACATCAGATGACCTCGGCAGACCCTGTAGGGGTCACTGAAAACAAAATTGCACCTGGATCATCAATAATGGCCTATGATAAAATGGTCCAAAAGAAATGTTACTGGTACCATGCGTATCCATGGAAGAGGAAACATTTGAATATTTTTGAATTGACTTATAATGGGAAGGTCACGAAATCGCAAAATTGCGAAACTTTAGGTCAACAATATCAGCAATTCCAGAGATAAAAATTGTAGGAACCAACGACCTTATGAAATCCTGCAAGTTTGAAACCGATCGGCCAAACACTGTGGCTGTGGTATGACGGCAAACGTTTTGGAGGTGGGGTCACACCTGGTCCTGGTCTGGTGACCTGACCTGAGATGATCTGAGGTCAAGAATTGCACATAATATAGTTAGTGGATTTCCAAACAGGTATGCATAAAACGGCGGCTCTGCGCGCCGCCGTTTTTCCACTATCCTCGAAAAAGCCTTATGGTTGGTAGGATTCCCCCTCCCTCCTCCAGGGCGCGTGTTACCCTCGCCCTACGGGTCCTAAAACGACCCCCTGATATTTTTCTTGCATCACTTTTTACACATGCGGCGCATCTTGCTGACATTTTCAGTAGCTGAATTTACAACAGCCATGCGTATGCTGTAAACATTTGATTGACATTGGCTGAAACATGTTGGAGATAATTATGTGTTGATGACGTCATGTTGGTGGAAATACGATACATGTTTGAAACAATCGTAGATAACAGAGTTTTGAAGCAAATTGCAAACGAAATTAACTAAATAGATATAACATTTCATTTCCTTTAAAATGGCAATTTCAGATGTGCGAAATTTTGGGTTTTTGACCCTAAAATGAACACAAACTGATTTTTTGGGGAAAAATCACCACAAATCAAAAAAAATGAAAATGTTAAAAAACGACGGAATATATGTGAGAGAACTGAGTATGGAAAATACTCAAAACAAATGTTATAAGCAATATCTCTATTTTGACTGAGTGATGGCTCCCTAAGTGTAAGAAACTCATGACGTCATTTTTTAATAACTTTTTTTGACTTTTTTTTAGCCGATACCAATAAATAATTACCATTTCTGTATTTCTGAGACAAATCTGGTCTAGGCACATGCTTTTATCTACATTTATCAATTTATAATTTCGAGGTTTTCTGACAGAGCAAAATCGCTGTTCTGGACGTGGTCGATCGAGGTCATTCATTTGACCTGGAAGGTCACTCGTTGATCCGAAACCAACACATTGCATACTGTTATATTCCAAACATGACAGGCAAAATGTTGGCTCTTACCGCGTTGCTTTATCTTGCTTGGTTTGTAAGTTAACAGGGGGTCTTTTTAGGACCCCCCGTAGGGCGAAGGTGAAAAAGTTCCGTAGGGCGAGGTTAACCCATTCGGCGCTGAGGGGGAGGGGTAAGTTTACCCCCTCGTCTGGATTTTCCCAATAACTTGACAATATATCAGCTATCGAAGTGAGTCTTCTGGTACCATATGCTGCATCAATGTCTTCTGTCAAAATTTCATCGAAATTGGTGAAATAGTTTGGGAGATAATGACGTTTTAGTGACATCTTGTCATGCTATTTTTGGTGGGAAGACGAGAAATGTTTGCAAAAATCGTAGAAAATCAAGTTTTGAGGCAAGTTGCAAATAAAACGTGAAAAGTAAGGAAATAACATAGTCCTCCAAATAACTATCTCGTTAAAAAAAAAATATTAAAAAAATATTAAGAACCAAATATGGACGATACATCAACCAAATCTCAAAACAATATCTTTGGTGCGTTCGGCAACACGACGAATTCGCCGTAATCACGACGAATTCGTCGGTAATTCGTCGGTCACCGAATATTTGCTCAGTTTGTGTTGAACAACACGACGAATCTGCAAACGAGCGAAAATATATATATATATATATATATATATATATATATATATATATATATATATATATATATATATATATATATATATAATATATATATATATATATATATATATATATATATATATATATATATATATATATATATATATATATATATATATATATATAATATATATATATATATATATATATATATATATAATATATATATATATATATATATATATATATATATATATATATATATATATATATATATATATATATATATATATATATATATATATATATATATATATATATATATATATATATATATATATATATATATATATATATATATATATATAATATATATATATATATATATATATATATATATATATATATATATATATATATATATATATATATATATATATATATATATATATATATATATATATATATATATATATATATATATATATATATATATATATATATATATATATATATATATATATATATATATATATATATATATATATATATATATATATATATATATATATATATATATATATATATATATATATATATATATATATATATATATATATATATATATATATATACTATATATATATATATAATATATATATATATTATATA
>JAXIVJ010005875.1:0-2500 GCA_036785665.1 Chirona hameri
ACCTACTTGGGTCTTGACCTCAGTCATGGTCACGTGACCTGTGGGCAAATTTTTAAGTTGACCTACCAAGGAAACCATGTATACATTCGAAGCGCTTTGACGAGAAAAACACAATGGCGTACCAGTTTTCCGTTAGCTTTATAAAGGCGGCCGCAACACTAGGCCATTCGGCGCGCGATGTACTGCGACATCCGCCTCGGAAAATCGCGTCGATACCGCTGCATATCGGTCCTTGTTCCGGCGATTCGGCGCCGTCTGCTCGGCGAGATTCCGGCCCCGCCGACCTACCAGCATGTCGCAACTGTGTCTACAGCCTGTCACCAGATAAATTAATGGATGGCCATTTTCGACGAAGAGTAAGTTAGAAACCACGAAACTTGTATATAATAAATTTCACAGCGGCAAGAGCATGCTGTGCAAAATTTGTACCTCTGTCTTGCATATATTCGCCACTGTTAGCCTATCATTGTTGTCCGCGGCTCGCGGCGTCAGATCCCGGGAAAAAGCTCGTTCGAATCAGCTTTTTTCCGCCGGTCCGGCAGATGCCGGCCGACGACATTCGTCCCGCGATTTTTGGACGTTCGGCGACGCGAGGCGAAAAGTCGCTAAAAGATGCGCGGGAAAGTCGTAGCGATATCGCCGTCCTCCGCGCGCCGAATGGCCTAGGTGAGCGGCCGCCTAAGGGGTAAAAGTAATTAGCGAACAACGGTTTTGCAAAAACAAAAACAGCATTTTCACACCCTTTTTGACCTCTGGAGTCCTCAACTATTGTCCCCAGGATCAAATTTGGGGACATCTTGTCGATTGCAAATTTCAATGGCTAGCGATCGCTTTCCCGTATGTTTCTAGCTAGCATAGTTCCCGAGATATATGAGGATTTTTGGAGCGAAGTCAAAAACAGATGAGAACAAACGGGCAAATTTGGACCTGCGATGACTCTGGTGACCTCAATTTTGACCTGACCTAAACAAAATACTGAAAATACTTTCGATAGAACTTGTATCAAGCTATCAAACCGCCGTTTTCTTCCGCTTGTCGCTACGTAGCGTTGTTTTCGAGATCCTCACGGGGGGGGGCGGCGGAAATCAACCCCCTGCAGTTCGTGTTCGGCGCAAACCCCTTGCAGTGCGCGGGATTAAGGCCACGACAATGAATCTAATTGTAGAGCGCTCCTCCCAGTATGCCATAAGGCCACGGTCATGAATCTAATTGAAAGCACTCTATACTGCTCTAAATTTATATTTAGTCCAAGACTTTTTGCACAACCAATAATACCGACCCACACTGAAGTACCACTTGGAAAATACATGCTACCAGCTACAATAATATACATTTGGGCTAGGATCGCCAGTATTAATATTATCCAACAATGGTTTATGTAGGTACCTACCTAATTGATAGGACACTGATTCCACGGTTATAAGGCCTTGAAAGGCCCCACGGTAGATAAAATACTGCAGGCCGATAAGAGAGGTGGAGTCATCCGGGGATTTTAGCGCCCCAATCGCACAATTAGCGTGACGTCACTGGTGCTCTGGTCCGGACTCGGCTGTCGGTGCGGTGCGGATATTTCGAACGGCTGCTTCATGCTGAGGGGAGACGGTCATGCGCTGCCCGGTCTGTGTGAGGGGCGACTGGCGAGACGGCCATACGCTGCACCGGTGTGGCTGAGGATGAGACGGCCATACGCTGCCCCGGTCCGGCTGAGGGGGGGGGGGGGGGGGGGGGGTGGACGGGGACGGCCACAACGCTGCCCCGGTCTGGCTGAGGTTTGAAATTGACCCTTATATAGTGCGATTTGGTTTAATTAAAATATTCCGCGTCTGTCCTGCCCTGCCCTGCCGCACGATATGTCTTGCCCTGCCCACCATCTGTCTTGCCTACCCTACCTCTGGTTTTCATTGCCCTGTCCTGCCCTGCCTTGCCTTGCCTTTCCCTACCTTGCCTTGCCTCTGCCCTTGCCCTGCCCTGCCCTGCCCTGCCCTGCCCTCTGCCTGCCTGCCTGCCCTGCTCGGCTCTGCTCTGCTCTGCTCTGCTCTCTGCTCTGCTGCTCTCTGCTTGCTCTGCTCTGCTCTGCTCTGCTCTGATCTGCTCTGCTCTGCTCTGCTCTGCTCTGCTCTGCTCTGCTCTGCTCTCTGCTCTGCTCTGCTCTGCTCTGCTCTGCTCTGCTCTGCTCTGCTCTGCTCCTGCTCTGCTCTGCTCTGCTCTGCTCTGCTCTGCTCTGCTCAGCTCTGCTCTGCTCTGCTCTTGCTCTGCTCTGCTCTGCTCTGCTCTGCTCTGCTCTCTGCTCTGCTCTGCTCTGCTCTGCTCTGCTCTGCTCTGCTCTGCTCTGCTCTGCTCTGCTCTGCTCTGCTCTGCTCTGCTCTGCTCTGCTCTGCTCTGCTCTGCTCTGCTCTGCTCTGCTCTGCTCTGCTCTGCTCTGCTCTGCTCTGCTCTGCTCTGCTCTGCTCTGCTCTGCTCTGCTCTGTGCTCTGCTTGCTTGCTCTGCTCTGCTCTGCTC
>JAXIVJ010005875.1:5000-12500 GCA_036785665.1 Chirona hameri
TGTGTGTTTGTGTGTGTGTGTCGTGTGTGTGGTGTGTGTGTGTGTGATGTCGTCGTGTGCTTTTACTGTGTCGTGTGTGTGTGTTGTGGTGTGTGGTGTGTGGTGTCGTGTAGTGGAGTGTGTGTGTGTGAGTGTGAGTGTTATATATATATAATATATATACGTGTGGTACAGCGATGGCTGGAGAACGTTTCCACGGGTGCGGTCACCAGCGATTGACTCATTGATAACATTGAAACCAGGGGCTTAGCTTCTCCAGAAAAGTTGGGGGGGGGGGGGGGGAGGGGGGCTGAGCTGATAAAATCGCGTAAAGTACCATCACAAAATCCACAAAAATACAGATTTCTCCCGGGGATTTACCCACTTTCTCGCCAAGTTGGGGGGGGGGGGGCTGAAGCCCCCTCAACTGAATAGGAAACTACACCCCTGCTGAAACCACTCCCTCAACAATAACCTTAACGAATTCAGCAATTTGAATTTGATCAATTAACAATAAAACAACAAAAAAACCACCACTTTGACAGCGATAGCCACAAATGATAAAATCACGCAGAACCCGCGACGAGCATCGTTTGTTTACAAATGCGGCCTTGAAATGCTGTGTGCCTGGCGTCCCGTGTCAGGCTGTCAGTCAATCAGCTTTCATTTAAGTAGGTAATAGATACCCATTCAATGGGTAATAGATACCCATTCAATGGCGCTGGCTTCAGCATTCCTACTCAGCAACAAGCTACGCTTAGCTAAGTGGGGTCAACGAAGCACCAGCAAGAAACGCTCGAAAATTGACCATACTTTGTCCTCCGCCCTGTGTGACTGATATCCCTTTACTAACACCGTGAATGAATGTGAAATCGTGGGCGTAGCTGGGGGCAGTCATATGCTGTTTTCAGCAATTGACTACTTTCCACCTTCTTTTATATCACCCAAACTACCTCTCCTCATATGTTTTTTATGTTTGTTTCCATTTCTTAGCTGGGAGTGCCGCGACATTTTCTCTTTTGTTCTCTGGTGTTAAAGGCAGGCACGTAGCCAAGGGGAGGGCGGCGGAGGGCGACCGCCCCTCCCCCCCCCTAGAGGCCAGGAGGGCCCTTTTTGGCGCGCGAGGGCCCTTTTCGGCAGGACCGCGCGAAGCGCGGTATCATAGGCTCTTTACTACACGAAGCGTGGTCTTTAGATGAGTTTAGCGGACTTCAGAGGCCTTTAGGGCCACCAGGCCCTCTCTGAAAGACCAGAGGGCCCTTTGGACGTTCAAAAGAGCCCTGTGCATGTCAGAGGGCCCCTTTCAAAGACCGAAAGGGCCCCTGAGCGGGTCAGAGGGCCCCTGAGCACGTCGAATGGGCCCCTGAACCGTCGAATGGGCCCCTAGCCAGCACAGAGGGGCCCCCTGAGCAGGTTGAGAGTCCCCTGAGCATGTCGACGGCGACAAAGCGGTCAGCGCAGTCCTTTGCCAGGTCATAAGGGCCCCTAAGCAGGTTGAGGGCCCCTGGACAGACCAGAGGGCCCCTGGGAAGTTAAAAGGGCCCTTGTGCAGGTCAGAGGGCCCTGACCAGACCAAAAGGGCCTCTAGGTGGGTCAGAAGGGCCCCTAAACATGCCGAATGAGCCCCTAGCCAGCACGGAGGGGCCCCAGGCAGGTCGGAGGGCCCTCGGAGCATGTCGCAAGGCGACAAAGCAGCCAGCGCAGTCCCTTGCTAGGTCAGAAGGGCCCCTTAGAAGGTTAAAGGGCCCCTGGAGAGACCAGAGGGCCCCTGGAAAGTTAAAAGGGCCCCTGCGCAGATCGGAGGGGCCCTGATCAGACCGAAAGGACCCCTGGGACGGTAAGAAGGGCCCTGAACATGCCGAAGTGGCCCCTGGCCAGCACGGAGGGGCTCCAGGGCAGGTCGGAGGGCCCCTTGAGCATGTCGGCAAGGGCGAACAAAGCAGCCAGCGCAGGCCGACCAGAAGAGTCGCTGGGGCCGATCGAGGGGCTCCTGGGCAAGTCAGAGGGGCCCCTGCTAGACCGAAAAGGTCCCTGGGCCGGTCGGAAGGCCCCTTGAACATGTAGGAACATGGAACATGAACATGGTAGGTAGTTTTGCCCCCCCCCCCCCCTATATTTTAGCCTGCTCAATCTGGGGTAACATGACCCTTCCCCTCCCCTGGATTTTCATTTGAGGGGGGGGGGGGGGGATTTTGGTTACCCTGCGCCCCGCAATCCGCCGCCCCTGCCCTGAGCATGTCGGCAGGGCGACAAAGCAGCCAGTGCAGTCCCTGGCCAGTCGGAATGACCTCTGAACATGGCCCGAGGGGCCCCTTGACATACAAGAGTTTCTTGGAAGGTCAGAGCAGTCTCTGGTGAGACCGGAAGGGTCAAAGCACGTAGAGATCGCAGATGAAGATTAAATACAAAGAGGATTTACTCCACAATAAAAATATTAAAGCGGAGCTTTCGCGTATATTGTAACACCCTTCGTCAGGGTGCTACAATATACCCGAAAGATCCGATTTTATTTTTTTCCTGTAGAGTAAGCCCTCTTTGTATATTATATATATATATATATATATATATATATATATATATATATATATATATATATATATATATATTATATATATATATATATATATATATATATATATATATATATATATATATATATATATATATATATATATATATATATATATATATATATTATATATATATATATATATATATATATATATATATATATTATATATATATTATATATATTATATATATATATATAGTATATATATATATTATATATATATTATATATATATATATATATATATATATATAATATAATATATATATATTATATATTATATTATATATATATATATATATATTATATATATATATATATATATTGTATATATATATATATATATATATATATATATATATATATATATATATATATATATCACCCACGTCCACATCATGTCTTTTCGCTTCGCGATCCCAGATGAGTCCTTGAACAGGTCGGAAGGGCGTAGAAAAGAGGTCAGAGGGGCCCTAGACGATCTGAAGGGACCTTGGGCCTTTCAACAGTAAGAATACAGTTGTACAGGGAATCAACTCAAAATTGTCGCGCCGCTCCGCGGCGCAATTATCTACAAATTCAACCTATATGCAGGTTAGGAAAAAAATTGGGTCAGTTTCTCGGCGCATTTATGTGTTATGTTGCTACTTTCCTATATTATTGGGCAGAATAGTTCATTTTAGCACCTTTTCCCCGCACTTTTAACCGCACAATATAGCAATTGTATAGGTCCGCACCATACGCAATGCGACGCATTGATGAGAAAGCAACCCAGGGCATAATACTAAAAAAATCGCGCCTCTCCGCGGCGCAATTTGTTTAAGACGTTCCAGGTCTTGAGCTTAAAAAATATTCCAAGTTGGTATAGCTGATTCCAAATTCGTGTCGCTGGTTCCAAAGTTGATGTGGCAGTTTGCTAACTCCAGCTCCCTAAACGTTGGTATGGCCATGCCATACCTGCAATACTGCATTTTCCAGCCTTGTAACGTGCCTTTTCATGCGTTTTTTTTTTTGGGGGGGGGGGGCTTTTCAACGCTTGGAAGGGGCCCTTTAAACGCTCGGGAAAATAATTGAGTTACATAGTAAAACGTACTTATAAAGGTGGTAGAGAGTCCCACGGTAGCCACATTTTCTGGAATGACCTCTCTGCACGTAAGGACATTCCAAAGTGCGCGGTGATGCAACCGCGTATTTTCTGCAGGACCGGCTGAGGCAGAGCCGTCATCTCTTTTATGCTAATAAAAACACCTCAGTTATGGCATATTTCTGGTAAAATAAGCAATATTTGAAAGAAAAGGAACTTTTTTGTTCGAAACGACACCAGCAGTTAACCTAGTTTTCCATAAAATCCATATATTTTTCATGAATTTTCATGCAAAAAAAATAATACGCCACCACCAAATTTTCAACGCTAAAGGCCAGAGATAAGAAAACCACAACACAAAACCTCAACGGAACAGTGTGTAGTAATACAAAGTCCCGTCCAGTTTTGAATTGCATAAGAATGTTGTGATCCAGTGTAGGACTTGCAGATCAGTCAAAACTCTAAAATTGATCTTAAGATAAAAGTGGTGGACAGTAGTGCCGATCAAGTACTCGTTATCTGATACTAGTCTCGAAGAACGCCCAAGTGTTAACGCTGATAATTGCTGAATAATGGACTAAATGAGCATTGAGGTCCCTGATATATGTCTTAAACGTTGTTTAAAGCTCATACAACTGCAAAAGAGTGCATTTACTTTCAGGTCGAAACCCGTTAGAATCCTTTAAAGTGAATAGTTCACCTTTACATGGGTTTTTGGACTGAGATAGCAGATTTGGTAGAGCAGATCAAAAAATGGTTTGTGGTGAAAGAATTACCTCTCTACGTTAAGTAATTTCGACACAGGACTAGTGGGCCCGATTTCAATCCCGCTGTTCCGGGCCACGATCGGGAATGAACGCTCGCCGCCGCGCCGCCGGAGGCAGGTACACTCTCTGGCACGTAGTCTCTGGTCACGACGCCTCGTTAATATCCGCTCAGCCGCCCGGCGGCGCGGCGGCCCCTTGTCCAGAGACTGTGCTTGGCGTCAGGCGGAGCGGGGCCGGAGCCAGAACGCCAGCTGCTATCGTACGATTTCTCGTGAAATAGAAAGAGAAACTTACCTTCTTCTCCACATATATCCATCAGTGTCCAAACCAAGTCACATTCATAGTTTTGAGCTCAAGATGCACCTAATGGTTGAACTTCAAGACAACTTTCAAGGTGACCTATTCCCTTTAATGAAAGGTGTCGTGCGTCGTTGGGATCGAGGGCGGGGGGCACTCACTCCTGGTCACCTATTCATGGCTGGCGGTTGGCACAAAACAAATCAGCGCGCGCGCCCCGAGTGCATCTGCGGGATTTTTTCACCCAAAATATTTTCCTAGTGTTTGGTGGTTTTCAACAATGCATTTCAATTTAGGTCAAAGCTTAATGATTTAACGCTCGCCCGGGTAGGGCAAAATCACTACGTGTTCGGGTAGGGGGTACGACCCCCCCCCCCCCTTAGCGTTTCACCCCCAATTGATCTAGAGCTTCGATTCAAAGACTAGCGTGTTGCTTGTGACGAGAGGAAGCCGCTGATACCGATTTTTAAGGTCTTGGGTCATTGGGTGACCTCTGAGGTCATGCAATGACCCAAAAGTCATCAAAATTGTAAATGCGTATAAATTGAATTGTATCGAGCTAGGATCGTGAATGAGCATATCATAATGCTTAATGGGGTGCCAAATTCGTAATCAAGCGTCACAAAATGTCCTCAAAACTGCCAAATTCTAAAAAGGTGATGTCAGGGTCATCTGAGGTCAGTGACCTCGGTTGACCTGTGGAAGCGCATGACCCCAGTGGAACATATAATTATATAAAATGGATCCCAAATTTGAAATCAGCGTCACAAAATGTCCTAGAACCCACCAGAAGCCCCAAAAAAGTCATCTGAGGTCATCGGAGGGTCAATGACCTCCAGTTGACCTCTGAAAAAGGTCAATCGAGGTCACAATCTCAGTGCAAGCCACAACTGTCACCTGCAAACACCTGTGCATATGCTCCTGAACAACAACACTCGGAAACTGCACAAGTTACAAGCATCGATACTGCGGGACGCCAGTTGCACCTGACATGACCTTGAGGAAACAGGTCATAGGTCACGGGTCATGTTGGTTAGAAATAAAAAAAATTGAGAGTGGGTGGATATTTTTTTTCTTTAAAAGTAGGTTACTGAAAGTTCCATTGGAAACGGTTCGAAACTACGCTAGTTTATTCCAGAAAACCCGAGGGGAGGGGGTGGCATCCACCCCCCCCCCCCCTACCCGGGCCGAGGGTTAAAAAGAAATACGATGTAATATATGGCACTTTAATCATATTTCAAAACCACAATTCGTGCACTATATTTTCACGCGGATCATTAGGACGTCCAGCAATAGTAAGCAGGTTTGGGTCAAATTTGGCCAATTTAGACTTGATCAAAGGTGGTCGAAACTCCACACAACACCGTTTCAGACCATCGATTAGTGAAGGATTTGACCAAATCGGTTTCTCATATGCTTGGAGCATGACATCGTCTGCTAATCTCGTCTGCGTTTTAGACCATCCTGGGTAGAATTGCGTTTTACCCGGGGGTATATTTTGTATGCAAGAGGCCTCAGATGGAAACATAGGCAAATAACACGAACACACAACATTGCAACAACAAATAACCAGCACAATGCAGTGCAAGCCGCGGGGCAAACGTTATGTAACCACCGAAAGCAATGTTTAGTTTCCTATGGACTGTCGAAGGTCACGTATACGAATCGGGCAATTTGACTGCGCTCTAAGACGCTGCGCAACCGACGAATAACAATTTTCATCAGGATTGTTCTAATGTCCGCCATAAAATGCGAGGTAGTCACCAATTGTACACGGAGGTACTGATTATGGGAAACCATCGAAGATGTCGAAACTTTCGGCACATTTTTATATGGACATATCGCAGGCACCTGAACACACAATACAACATTGTCGCACGATCACGCCTCTATGTGAGATTGCTGACAATCCAGTCGATGAAGGCTGACACTTTGGTGTATAGGCCAGGGAAACTCTGTGCCACAGCCAACACCGGTGGACACAACACCAACCAGCTCGAATGCGCCCGTCCTCCTTCCTCACCATCAGCGGGCCGCCGAGTCGCCCTCGCACGCGTCCCGCTTCTCCTCGTCCCTACTCTCGGCGCATATCTGCAAGCTCTGGAAGCCGCCGGGGAAAAGCACATGTTGAACGACCGAATCGGCGGGAAGACTGCTTCACAGGCGGACCGGTTCCGTCACGCGCAGCAGCACCTCCTGCAGTATGTACTGAGTGGTCGCCGCCGAACTCCAGCATCCCCCAGCCGGCTGCCTTCACGTCTGGCCGACGTGCCCGGCGCCGGCCGATGGCAGGCAGATGGGCTCCACAAGAGAACGTGCTCTCAACTGGCGCTGATAAGCTGTACAACGGCCAGGTCGTTCTGCGGCGCCGCGGAACTCTCGGATGCATCACGATATTGGAGACGTTGCGCTCCTGGTGGTCGACTTCATCTGGAAATCCCAGGTCATGGTCACCCGATGCGGACCCCGATGGCGCTCGGCAGCTCTCTGCGCAGACAGTGAGCGGCCGTCAACACGTGCCGGTCGGTGATGAGGGTGCCGCCGCAGAACCAGTCTCCCAGACCGGCGTCCCGTCCACCGGCCGAACAGCACCATCCACGGCCACCGGTGACCGGTCCGGGCCTCCGGCAGTCTGCTCCACCAACGCTACGTCCATACCGCCCAGAATGTTGATGTTAACCCTGGAAGACGAACTGCGAAGACGTCCTTTGCGAATACTCCCGAGCTGCCGTGTTTGGACTCCCGTTAGCTGGTGAGGCGGCCACTCTTGGCTGTCCGCACATCTTCGGCAGTGGAGACGGA
>JAXIVJ010005875.1:17500-70983 GCA_036785665.1 Chirona hameri
TTTGACCTTTGATGACCTCTGGTGAACTCAATATTGACTTAAGCCAAAACATGAATTAAATAGTTTCAAAATGATTTTCGACGAGCTTTCGAACGGTAGGTCAAGGAAAGACCGAAAGACCGGTCAAGGAAAGACCGAGCGAGGTAAAGGTAGGTAGGTAATCGCGCCAACAGTTCTGTCCGACGAAAACGTACACATTTATATAATATTCCACTCATGATCGCCCAGGAATCAAAATTATTTTATAATATACTTTTTGCCAGTCCTATATTAAACTGTCATAGACAATAAGCGCAAGGTATTGAAGAATAAATATTGTTTTACCATATGCCGGGGATATCAAAATACATTGGCCCGAGAGGTGTGGTATAACGCGGTAAAATAAAAATGCCCTAGGGCAAATTTCTTTTACCAGAGCGCGTGAACAGTGTGTGAACAGCGCGTGAACAGTGTAAACGTACACACACGCGTGAACAGTGTGTGTGTGTGTGTGTGTGTGTGCGGGCGAGCGTGCGTGCGTGCGTGCGTGCGTGCGTGCGTGCGTGCGTGCGTGCGTGTGTGTGTGTGTGTGTGTGTGTGTGTGTGTGTGTGTGTGTGTGTGTGTGTGTGTGTGTGTGTGTGTGTGTGTGTGTGTGTGTGTGTGTGTGTGTGTGTGATACAAACCTGACTGGTATTTTGAAAGCTTTGTCGACGTCGCTTCCGAGGCTTCTTCAATTTCATCGAAGTCAAAGCCTAAATCATAATTTGGCATTTCCCTCTCTGGTAAAGACTTAGTCATGATTGGAAAATATATGAAAACAAAACATTGAATGACGTACGCGGCATATGGTAAAAATCATATCGCACTCGGCCGGCATACATTTTCAAGACCTCTGTGCTTTCTCGAATTTTTTACCTCGGCCTTCGGCCTCGTTCAAAAATCAAGAAAGCACCTCGGTCTTGAAAATGTATTTACACTGGCCTCATGCAGTATTATATAGCAAGGTTACTATAACAAAAGGTTAGGCAGATCATACGTCACTGATTCTGAAGCTGTATGACTGACCATATGACCATATGACCACTCATTTTCCGCGGACATCCGCTAATAACCCAGCAAAAACGATGAGTCATGGGACCTCCAGGCCATCGTTCCCTAACGATACAGCGGCGTTGGAAGTAGTGATATATGTATAGTAGTGATATACAGCGGCGTTGGAAGAAGTGATATATTTATAGTAGTGATATACAGCGGCGTTGGAAGTAGTGACTGGTCAAAGCTACTCCTTGCCCTATCATAGTCCGAGCCATCAATCAAAACATGTCGCACTTTTCCGCACTCTGACACATGCCTACCGCATAGATAAACAACCTGTCGACAAGTCGATGCATCGCATTACGTCTGTCGTCATACCGACAACATATCAGTATATGTGTTCATGGCTCAGTGGCGCAGTGATGTCAAACTCTGGCGCAGTGATGCACAATGACCAACTCGAAACCTAACCGGCAATTGCGAGATAAGTCGCAGCTTTGCTGACACAATAGAACACATGCATCATGACACACGGCACCGCTATGTCGGTACCAAATGATCGGATGGATCAATAATTCAGGGCCTATTTTAACTGGGGGGCGGGGGGATGTCCCCAGTGAGCCGTTTTGCCCCCCCCCCCCCTAGTCAAGATATTTTGCCCACCCTGATTTCAGTAATTTTATGTCGTTTTTCGCTTGATAGGTATTCAATTAAAATAAAACATACTTACCTGGTGATATATTTAGAAAAAATCAATTATGAATTCCATGATATTCCTAAGTTTTAGTATTTCCCAGCTAAAATTAGTATCTTCGAATTATTTCCGAAATAGCATTAATTTCAATAGGTACCCTTTAAACAATTGCTCATTAACGGCAGAGTAGAAGAGATCGGGGATTGTTGGACCGGGAACGTCGCCACAAAATTTGGAGTGTGTGTGTGTGAGGGGGGGGGGCAACCAACCAGGGGGCCGGCCCCCCACTCCCATAATGTTAATATTAAAATCCTGCTAATCTTGGGGTCCGGAGGGATCTTGGGGTCCGGCCCCCCTGGCCCCTCGGGTGGCGACGCCCATGGTTGGGATCAAAGGCTTATCCAGGATTTGGCCAGGGTAGTATCCGCGGTCAGTGATATGGGCCACCCATGGTCACAGGACCCCTTGCATATTTTAGCTTCGCTAACACGATTTCAAATACTTATTCTGGGTGGAGTGGTGGTGGTGATTCGGGGTTGGGTGTTATGGCGCCGTAACTTCTGAGGTTCTATGCCACTAATACCTAGTTTCGATATCATACCGGCAAATTTTGCAGAATCTACCCTGGGACCTGCAACAGTCTGAATTAACAAACGAGTCATCCTGCAATGATCTGCACATCATCAAGGATCTGCGCTGCAATGATCTGCACATCATCAAGGATCTGCGCTGCAATGATCTGCACATCATCAAGGATCTGCGCTGCAATGATCTGCACATCATCAAGGATCTGCGCTGCAATGATCTGCACATCATCAAGGATCTGCGCTGCAATGATCTGCACATCATCAAGGATCTGCGCTGCAATGATCTGCACATCATCAAGGATCTGC
Organism: Chirona hameri; assembly: GCA_036785665.1. Lineage (NCBI taxonomy): Eukaryota > Metazoa > Arthropoda > Thecostraca > Balanomorpha > Balanidae > Chirona > Chirona hameri. Next base: position 20,103 of record JAXIVJ010005875.1, read on the forward strand.
GCTGCAATGATCTGCACATCATCAAGGATCTGCGCTGCAATGATCTGCACATCATCAAGGATCTGCGCTGCAATGATCTGCACATCATCAAAGATCTGCGCTGCAATGATCTGCACATCATCAAGGATCTGCGCTGCAATGATCTGCACATCATCAAGGATCTGCGCTGCAATGATCTGCACATCATCAAGGATCTGCGCTGCAATGATCTGCACATCATCAAAGATCTGCGCTGCAATGATCTGCACATCATCAAGGATCTGCGCTGCAATGATCTGCACATCATCAAGGATCTGCGCTGCAAGCATGTCACACATCAGAAGATCGAAAGCTCAAATAACAAAGTAGCTGTCAGCTGATGTACTGAGCACGCGCTCGGTCTCCAACTCTCCATTAACACGCGCCCTGGAGGGCGGGCGAAATCCGCCCCCCCCCCCTAAGGTTTTTCAAAGATAGCACAAAAACGGCGGCGCTGCGTGCCGCCGTTTTTTGCTCACCTGTTCGGAAATCAACTAACTACATTATGTAAAATTATTGACCTCAGGTCATCTCAGATCAGGTAACCAGACCAGGTCACGTGATGACCCCACCTCCAAAACGTTTGTGGTCGTAATGCAGCGATCGGTTTCAATATTGCAGGATTTCATAAGGTCATAGATACCTACAATTTGATTATCTCGGATTTCTGATATCGGTGACCTAAGGTCAGGTCAATTTCGTGACCGCCAACACTGTTTTGTCAATAACTGTAGACATAATGAAGATAGAGAAGTGAACACGATACCAATGTGTTTGTCTCGTCGAGACACGCCTCCCAATGTGCAACATGACATACTCGGGTCAACACTTGATCTTGACCGGAGGTCAAATTTCTCAGTTGACCTACCCTGGTCAACATGAATATGATTCGAAGTGTCGTGACGAGACAAACACGATGGCGGAAAACGTATTGCTTTATCTTTATTAGGTAAAAAGTTATTTACGAAAAACAGTTTTGCCAAAAAATAGCCTTTTTGACATTTAATGACCTCTCAGGACTCAGGAGCCTGAATTATTGACCGAGCTAAGATTTGAGGACACGTCGGCGATTGAATATTTCAAGAGCTTTCGATTATTTTGTTTCCGTGTGTTCCTAGCTATCATAGTTCCCGAGATATTTTGGGGTTTCTGGAGCGAAGTCCTAAATCTGGCAAATCTGACCTTTGATGACCTCTGGTGACCTCAATATTGATCTGACCTAAAAAAAAGAATGATATACTTTCGATAGAGCTTGTCTCGAGCTATCTAATGCCGTTTTCCGCTTGCCGCTACGTTGCGTGGTTTTCGAGATCATAGGGGGAGGGGGCGAAATCCCCCCCCCCTCCAGGGCATGTAATTATCAGAGGACAGAGGACCTCCAGGGCTTAAAGGGAAATATTCACCTTTTGATTTATATTTTTCTGCATTATCCTATGCAACATGTATGGTATAAAATTGATCGAGTCTCATTTTAAAAATGAAATCACAACTTTTTTATATTTCGAAAATATTGTTTGGGGGAAATTAAAAAAAAGTACAAGTTTCGGAGTTCATGATCGGTGTTTCCCTTTACTATTGAAAGCGCGACATATCTGGCGCATTTCTTTCAATCTGTTCAACGTTGACTATAACTCTCGTTGAATTACCGCTCAACAAATCGCATACACTAAATACGTCGCCGTATAGGGGGCCAAGTTAATTCGCCGAATGTATCACGGTTCTCTGAAATGTGTATTGAATTGATTATCGGAAAAACGGTTCAGATAAATGTTTCATGTGTGTATTGTAATGGATTTAATACCTTTATGTTGAAAATTAATGGGGAAAACATACAGTTTATTTAAATAAATACAATATTCGAGAACACTAAATAGGTCGCCGTCCGGGGCCAAACTAAACAGCCGATTTCAACGCACTTTTTCAAATGCCTGTTCATAATTTGTTGTGTACATATTCGCAAAAGATAGAGTGCAGGAAAAATATGACATACATTCATGATAAATAACAATGCGTAGGCAGGCTAATTTTAGCTCGGCAGTGAATTCGTTACCGAGTACTTGCTGAGTACCGACCGTTATAAGCGTGGAACGCTCATCAACTTTAAAGGAAATAGTTCACCTTCAACATTAGTTTTAAACTGAGATAGCAGTTTTGTAGCCCGTGTTGGGAAACCCCTATCTGCAAGTTGTATTGACTGAAAAGACTCTCCAGCCGAATGTATTTGAGTTTTTGGCGAAGGAATGCGGTGCTGGCGAAAGAATGTTGTACTGGTTCTAGCCCGGGCAGAGGCTATACCATCAACCAATCAGCTTGCAGCTGGTGCTAGTAAGCGAATCGCCGGCCGCCGGTTGGCACATCTCCAATGCGAGTCTATCTTTACGCGACTACTTTCGAATCTGATTGGCTGAACCATTTTTTACATTCGCGTGACGTCAGGACTCTGACTCAGAGAGTATGCATATAGTTTTGATAAACAATGCAAATTTACGGCATTCTGTCCTGAATCGGCGCGATATAAGGCCATTTTTGACAATATCAAAAGAAATTGTATTAAACAATGTAATAAAATCGTGTTGGGTAAAATTGGGTGAATGTTGGGTGAACTATTTCCTTTAACTTGAAATATCTTTCGCTAGAAATGTTTAAATGCAAAATGTGACCAATGTACAATATATTTTGGTCTCGTCTGTCAATTTCAAGTAATAACTGCTTTTTTTTGTAGGAAAAGGTGAATTGTGAAAAGGTGAAAGGTGAAATGAAAGGAAAAGGTGAAGGAGCCCTTTAAACCCTATTAGTGGCAGTGGCAGGCTCCTGGCTACCCCTATTAGTGACAAGGGGGGGGGGGGGCGGATTCGGCCCATCATACCGACTGGGGCCCTTAGGGTCCCTCGGACAGACAGAGGGTCTTCTCAGGCCTAACAAAGACCACCTCAAGCTGGCCGAGGGCCCCCTCAAGCCACCAGAGGGTCCCTCAGGCCGACAGAGGGCCCCTTCTGCCGACTGAGGGCCCCTCAGACCAACCCCCTCAGACCGACAGAGGGCACCTTCAGGCCGACCAAGGGCCACCTCAAGCTGGCCGAGAGCTCACTCAGGTGCCCAGAAAGCCCCTCGGCTCGAAAGGGGCCCCCTCGAGCTGGAATAGGACCCTCTCAGGCCACCAGAGGGCCCCTCATGCCGACAGAGTGCCCCTATCAGGTCGACAGAGGGGCCCCTCAGACCAACAGGGGGCCCCCTCAGACCGACAGAGGTCACCCTCAGGCCGACAGAGGGCCCCTCGGGCCGACAGAGGCCCCCTCAGACCGACAGAGGGCCCCCTCATACCGACAGAGGGCCCCCTCAGACTGACAGAGGACCCCTCAGGCCGACAGAGGGCCCCTCAGACCGACAGAGGGTCCCTCAGACCGACAGAGTCCCCTTCAGGCCGACAGAGGGCCCCTCAGGCCGACTGAGGGCCCCTCAGGCCGACTGAGGCTCCCCCTCAGACCAACAGAGTACCCTCTCATGCAAACAGAGAGCCCCTCAGGCCAACAGAGGGCTCCTCAGGCCGATCAAGAGCCCCTCGAGCCGACCGAGGGCCCCCTCATACCGACCGAGAGCCCGTCTGGCCAGCCAAGGGCCCCAAACGAAAGACAAGGTGGGCCCCTCAGCCCAAGGGGTACCCGCGGGTGTCCAGGGTACCCCCTTTGATACGCCCTTGGTTGGGATAGGTCATAGGGGAGATATTTCAATAATGCTCCTTTCGTGGAGTATTAGGGAAGAATCTGAATATGAGCGGCCCGGCTCGACCCGTGGAGACGCTTTTGAGCTCATATCTCTGCAACCACACGTCCGATTGACAAGCGAGCTTCTTTGCTGAGTAGTCCCATCCACCCTACCCTGTTTGAGACCAGAGCCGACTCACGTGAGTAACTACCACTGCGCGTGGCGCGTGCCGCGTGAGGGGTGTAGAAAGGTGTTTTGTCGCAAAAGCTCCGCAACGGCTTGGCCGATTGTGTGCACATTTGGTGTGTGGTTATGGATCTCTCAGCCGCCACTTTCTAACAACTCAGGAGTGAGGTGCCCCTGCACGTGCGCACACCTTTTTTGTCCCCGCATCTCAGAAACTACTTGCCCGACCGAATTGAAATTCACCATAGGTATATTTACTTCGCGTTCGCTCGTTCATCGCCAACTGCGGCGCCTTACTGGTTCGGTAAAAAAGTTATGGACGAAAAATGACGCATGACCTCTGTGTCAATATATTTTATCTCGTGGAGGTAGCAGGACAACAATGTCACATGGATCTTTGTATTTTGCAAAAGATTCGTGAGTCTGGCGAACATTGGGAAAACTTAGCTATTTCCTGGGGATTTATATGCATTTTCACGTTTCCCCAACGACCTCAAATTGGGAAGTCACACAATCTACTTTGCCTTAGGTCATCGATATAAAACCCATCCGAAATAGCAGAATTGTTGGTATTTATGACCTGATTAAATCCTGTAAGTTTTCAACTGATCGGTTAAACAATCTGGCTGAGGCACGACCTTATATTTTTAGGTGGGATCACTAGACTTGACCTAGTGACCTGACCTGAGGAGACTCGAGGTAAAAAATAACAGAATTTGGGCAACTCGTAGGCAAACAGTTCTGCCAAAAAATGCGGTGCAAAACGCCGTCGTTTTCCACTATTTCGGAAAAACCTAAGGGGGGGAGGATATCCGCCCCGTTGTTGCGCGTGTTAACCTCTCCCACACAGATCCCCTCCCCCAGCCTAAAAATCCTGGCGATGCCAATGTATGGATGTACCTACACCTAAGAAATTGGAGTAATCAACCTTCGGTATTTTCATGGTCTGCATGCCCAACGTGCTCAACCTGCCGCAAGAGTTTGATAAAATTACAACAATAATGGGGTAAGTTGAGCAATACTTAACATTTTATTTCGCGTCTTTTTTAAAGTACAAACGTGGGTTTATGAAAATATTTTTTTTTTCTTAATTAGGAAAGGTCAATTTTCGGACCCTTCCAGTCTGTTTGAGGGCTCTGGCTCGACTGGCTCACTAGATCCACCGTTGATTATTGAAGCCGTAGTTTCTTTTTAATCAAAGCAGGACATTTGAAACAGTATTGCCGTAAAAACAACATGACCTTCGACATTGTAATTGGACTTAGTTACGAAAAATGTGCAGGTACAGAAAGAAGTACGTTGTAGCAATACAAAATGAAATGTTTACACCTATGGTATGGCGTGAGTAGTTAGGCAAAAGAAAATGGTTAACCCGGTATTGGCTGGGGTTTCCAGACACCTTCCATTGGCAAGGGGGTCGTTTTTCGCCCCCTGGTTATCTTCCGAGCGAATGATCGCAGCGAGATGCGCAAGGCGGCATTCGAAAGCTCTCAATTATAAAAATATAAATCGTCCTCTAAAGTTGGAAATTGAGGTCACATGTCAGGTCACGGTCAAGTCAAAGGTAAAAATCTAGGTATTTTAGTGCATGGACCATACTTTCCATCCAAAGCCTTCGATTCAGACCATGATCACACAGAGTGCTCTCAAAGGTATAATACACATCACATATGAGCTAAAGTGAGATTGTTGGCAAATATCAAGGTCAAGGTCAGGTCACAAAAGGTCACTATGCGCAAAATATATACGAAAGTCACGCAACATATGTTTTATAGGCTATGTTACATGTATAATTCGATAGTGATAGTCATTTTACCATCTGACCTCATTTAAGTAAGGTTATTGTCAAGCTCAGGTCAAGATCCGCCCCTGTAGCTCAGTGGGAGAGTGCTGGACTTCTGACCTATCCCGGTAGTGGCAGCCCGGGTTCGAGTCGCTTCGGCGCTTGCTATTTGCTCCTGACTGGGATGGCCTGCGGCCGGTGGCAGCGGTCGCACTCAAGGTCAGGTGACGTCAGTGAGCGGGGCGGACCGTGTCCAGGTATATCGGGCGCGTAAAACTTTCGTCTCTAAACTCTGCCGGCCAACAGGAATTGCGCGATCGGGTGGTGAGGTCAGGACCTGCGCAACAAGCTCTGCTTAGCGTGGGTCCTGACCTCGGAAATCCATCCATACAAAACATTCGGACTAAATTTATAAAAAATTATAAAAAATCAGGTCACATAAGGTCAGAATTTGACATTGATAAATCTACATTAAAAGGCATGTTTCTAGACCAATTTTGCTGATAAATGCAGTGCTGGCATTTATTTGTCCGTATCTGGTGACTAAAAGCAAACAAACGCAATTTCAAAATATGACGTCATGAATTACTCATACTTAGGGAGCCATACGTCAGTCAAAAATAGATTTCTTTTAAATTTGGCTTGTGTATTTTACACATGTGGTTCTCAAACATATATTACGTTTTTTTAATGTTTGAAGATTTTGACTTTGAGGGCATTTTGTTTTCATCGTTTTTGTTTTCAATTTTTGGGGTCCCAAACCAAAATGCTCATAATTCCGAGGAAGCCATTTTGTAGCTCTTGCCATTCGCTATCTTTTGACGTTTTTTTATCGCATTTTTCTCATAATATGGCATTTGTACGGTCTGTTAAAGTTTGGCTGATTTTTTCGTCAATTTCGTGTGTAGTGAAGTCACTAAATTCGCTATATCTCGATTTTTCGACGAAATTGCTTCATTTTGGCACAGAAGACGTACAGTTGATGTAGGAGATGGTACCCGAAGTTTCACGTCGATAGCGCTATTGGTTTTTGGGATATTGCGAAAGTTTGTCAGGGAGGCGAAAAACGCCCCCCCCCCCCCCCCCCCCCTCCAGCCAATGGCGGATTAACTGGCATTTCCATCAGAGTCATGCTTACGTATTTTTGCCTTTGTGTACTATGTTTGGATCTTATCCCCCCTCCCAGTGATTTTCCCTTAAAATAAGCCCTGATCAATATGGACACCAAATGATCACGTACGATTGATGATGATGATATCACATGACGGAAGCACCAGCGGATCTCGGGCTGACAGGATTACAGAGCATCGGTGGGCGAGCTGCGCTCACATGACAGGGCTCATTTCCGCAGGGAATGACGCTAGGGCAGGGTCGAATGACTGGATGAGACGCCGGGACAGGAGTTGATAAGACGTGTGATCAGCATGGCTGCTCCCACCCCGCAGCTGACGAGGCTAATACGATACCTGACAAGACAGAACACCACGTACCTGCTCCGGGTCCCAGGAAGAGGAGGCTCTCTGGAAATCTGTCTTCCGCCTTAAAGGGATTATACGGGTTTTTCCCAGAATAATTGAGTTACATAGTAAAACGTACTTATAAAGGTGGTAGAAGTCCCACGGTAGCCACATTTTTCTGGAAATAACCTCTTCTGCACGTAAGGACATTCCAAAGTGCGCGGTGATGCCACCGCGTATTTTCTGCAGGACCGGCTGAGGCAGAGCCAGTCATCTCTTTTATGCTAATAAAAACACCTCACTTATGGTATATTTCCGGTAGAATAAGCAATATTTGAAAGAAAATAAACTTGTTTTGTTCCAACGACAGCAGCAGTTACCTAGTTTTCCCATAAAATTATATATTTTTCATGAATTGTCATGCCAAAAAGTTAATACGCCACCACCAAATTATCAACGCTCAAGGCCAGAGATAAGAAAACCACAAAAACACAAAACCTCAACGAACAGTGTGTAGTAATACAAAGTCCCGTCAGTTTTGAATTGCATAATAATTTTGTGATCCAGTGTAGGACTTGCAGATAATTCAAAACTCTAAAATTGATCTTAAGATAAAAGTGGTGGACAGATCAAGTACTCGTTATCTGATACTAGTCTCGAAAAACGCCCAAGTTTTAACGCTAATAATTGCTGAAATAATGGACTAAATGAGCATTGAGGTCCCTGTTATATGTCTTAAACGTGTTTAAAGCTCATATAACTGCAAAATAGTGCATTTACTTTCAGGACGGAAACCCGTAAAATCCCTTTAAAGGGAATGTGTCACCTTTGTATTAGTTTTAAACTGAGATAGCCATTATCTGGGGCCATTGTTGAGATGTCCAACTTACTAAGGTCATTTTTCCCAAAACTTAACCGTTTTTAAGCAATTCAATTTACCGTTTCCAAAATGACTCCAAGCTGGTGCAGTCGCTGATTGGCTGACAGCCACCTTTTCAGTCAATCCCACTTTGTCAGCCAATCAACGGCGGTATATAGCTCAATAATGACGTAATTCACCCAAATCTAAAAACTTAATTTGTATAAAGTTAAGTGACTTTTCGACTGAAAAATATCACCATCGTTTTCAGCAGCACTTACTTCATATTTTCTACTACAACCAGCGTATATTTGACAACTTTCAGAAAGGTGAAACATTCCCTTTAAAGGGAAGTGTCGACCTTAACATGGGGTTTTGAACTAAGATAGCAGAATTGTAGCTTGGATATAGAAATCATATGATGCAATGTTCGTTTTTCTCAAATATATACCTCAATGGCTCTAGAGCAGATTTTTGAACGAACCACCAAGGTTTATAAAAAAAATGGGAGGTTTATACCAGATTGACTGGTGACGTCACAGCATTATAGTCCAAATATTTTCTGTTAAAGTCAACCAACCTTGGCTCTATTTCGCCAAACTTGGGGCCTTGACGACTGCCGGCTGCCCCGCAGTTATTGCCCCGCATGAGAATAGTGGTGTTCAGACTAGCGTTCGCACGGTGTATACAGTAAGTTTGACCAATCAGCGATGAGCTGGCTCTAGCGAGCTGAACGGTAATTCGTTAAGCTCACTGTACACTAGGGCGGTTCATTTTTACACGAATGTTAAATTTTGTTGGTGGCACACTTTTTCTCGTTATTTCGACTACGCTGAGTCCAATGGTATCAACAATTTTGAAATAAAATAATATTTAGGGGTCGCGAAAAATCGCCGAAAATTCCATGTTTGCTATAAATGCCCTACAATCGTCCATATTGTCTCCGCGATTTTACGACACGAATTCAAAATTTGCCTTGTGGCATACTGTTTTCCTTTTATTTAGACTATGGTGATTTCAGTGTTTTTTCATCGGAATATATTTAGGGGTCGCAAAAAACGTTAAAGGGAGATAATCACCTTTTCCACACAACAACAAAAAATGGAGTTAGCACCTGAAATCGATAGACGAGACCGAAATATATTGTACATTCATTACATTTTGCATATAACAATTCCTACCGAGATATATTTCAAGTCATAGTTGATAAGCGTCCCACGCTTATAATCAGCAAGTACTCGGCACCGAATTAAGTAAATTAGCCTCCCTACGCATTATTATTTATCATGAAGGTATGCAATATGTTTCCTTCACTCTATCTTTTGGGAATATGTGCCAAACTTTTATGAGCAATCAACAATCATTTGAAAAAAGTGCATTGAAATCGTCAGTTCAACAGTGGTCTATTACATTACCTTACTTATTTAGAGCCGGCGGTTTGTTTATAAGTGCCCATTCAACAACGGTGAACAGATTGATGCAAAAGCGCCAGATGTTGCGCTTTCCAATAGTGGAGGGAAAATACCGATCATTAATTTTCCCAAACTTCCAACCTTGAATGAGGGAATAATTTTATTCAATTCTTAAATTTAGATCACATCATTTTAATACCATAACGGTAGCCAAATAAATTGTTGCTAACAAAATCAAAAGGTGATTATCTCCCTTTAAATGGATTATACGGGTTTCCGTCCTGAAAGTAAATGCATTCTTTTGCAGTTGTATGAGCTTTAAACACGTTTAAGACATATAACAGGGACCTCAATGCTCATTTAGTCCATTATTTCAGCAATTATCAGCGTTAAAACTTGGGCGTTTTTCGAGACTAGTATCAGATAACGAGTACTTGATCGGCACTACTGTCCACCACTTTTATCTTAAGATCAATATTAGAGTTTTGAATTATCTGCAAGTCCTACACTGGATCACAACATTATTATGCAATTCAAAACTGACGGGACTTTGTATTACTACACACTGTTCGTTGCGGTTTTGTGTTTTTGTGGGTTTCTTTTCTCTGGCCTTTAGCGTTGAGAATTTGGTGGTGGCGTATTAATTTTTGGCATGAAAATTCATGAAAAATATATAATTTTATGGGAAAACTAGGTAACTGCTGCTGTCGTTGGAACAAAACAAGTTTATTTTCTTTCAAATATTGCTTATTTTACCGGAAATATGCCATACGTGAGGTGTTTTTATTAGCATAAAAGAGATGACTGGCTCTGCCTCAGCCGGTCCTGCAGAAAATACGCGGTGGCATCACCGCGCACTTTGGAATGTCCTTACGTGCAGAAGAGGTCATTTCCAGAAAAATGTGGCTACCGTGGGACTTCTACCACCTTTATAAGTACGTTTTACTATGTAACTCAATTATTCTGGGAAAAACCCGTATAATCACTTTAAACATTTCAGTTTTTGTCTTTAAATACCCCAGAATCACCCATTTCGCCACCGCGGTTTCACGACACGAATATAATATTTTCGACATGGCACACTTCTTCCTACTTAATAGGATTGTGCTCATTCCAAATACAGCAATACATTTGTAATAATAATACAATATTTAGGTGTGGAGAAATCGCCAAATATTTGACACATTTCTATAACCATCCCAATATCACTTATTTTGTCCCGGCGATATTAAACGCCTGCACTGTTTTGGTTCTTCCGAAAATGTAAATTAGATATTTTTAACGGATACAACATAATATTCATGTATTTCTCTTGTATTTAATCAGTTGTATGGCTATTTTCTCGTGTATAGGTATGTTTAGTTCTTTGGGACTCCATCACTATGCACGATGCATAACCCTTACCGACACAAGTGGCTTTCTAGTGTATGGAGTACTCAGGGGTGTAGCTTCTCCAGAATGTTTTTTTTTGGGGGGGGGGGGGGGGGCTAAGCTGGGAAAAATCGCTTAAAGTACCATCAAAATTCACAAAAATACCGATTTCTCCCCGGATTTGACCCACTTCCTCATCCAAGTTGGCGGGGGCTGGATAATGGATAATGAACAATGGACAATGGACATCCCCGCAGGGCGAAGCTGCGAGGAGGGCCCAAGCCATGACGGCGTCACCACTCCCGCGTTGCGACCCGAGGTCCACCACATGCCCTGTGGCCAGCGGCGACCAGACCCGGGTTGACGGCGTCACCACTCCCGGGTTGCGACTCGAGGTCCACCACATGCCCTGTGGCCAGCGACGACCAGACGGGAGCGTTAGCAAAAACAAATGTTGAGCGGGGAGGGGGGACCAGCGAAAAGTTGTTGAGCGGGAGGGTGGAGCGTCAGCGAAAGCTTATTGAACAGGGGAGAGGTAACACATACTAAGTGCAACCCTACCGGTGTCGATTTTTCAAAACGATTGGGGCCAGAACAAAGACGGGTCCAAAAGGGATAATATCAGCGCCATTGCTTCCCCAAACGACTGAAATCGGCAAAAAAAGATGCATTTGATGTTTGTAGGATCAAATATAAGGAATAAGTACAAAGAAGTTTGTTTTAGATCAGTTCTCAAAAATAAACAGTCACATGAGTTTTGCCTTGCGTCGTACGGCACCTCAAACCAAAGTTTTTGGCCGAGCTTATGACCGACCTTTTTTGTAATATAAGTGTTTTGATGGGATGGATTTCCGAGATAAGGACCCACGCTAAGCTAAGCTTGTTGGGCGGGCCCCGACACCACCATTAGGCATGGTCGTCAGCGGGGTGGAAATGAAAAATCCGGATTTCGAAAATTGCAAGTTTGGATTAGTATGTAGTAAGCAAATTTGAACAACTTTTATATCTTCGGTTTTTGGATTTGATTAATTCCCGACTATCTTAAATCCATTTTTCGGCAACATGTTCGGGCGGCCATTATGCATGGTCGTCGGGCCTGAGGGGCCCTCTGGTGGCCTTAGAGGCCCCTCTGTCGGCCTGAGGGGGCCTTCTGTCGGCCTGAGGGGGGCCTTCTGTCGGCCTAAGGGGCCCAAACATGACAAGCAACATGTTGGTTCTTACCGCGTTGCTCTATGTTGCTTGGTTTAGAAGTTAACAGGGGGGTCTTTTTAGGACCCCCGTAGGGCGAAGGTGAAAAAGCTCCCGTAGGGCGAGGGTCAAGTCACCTACCGCACTTTCCGATCCGTAAAATGACGAAGAACCAGTGAACAAGAAAAGTGAACAAGAACCAATATCAGAAGTGTTTTACCGGACGATAACACCAAGTTTGTTTAAGTCTGTCATTCCAGGCGCATCGGAACTAAAAGACGAAGACCAAACCATACTTGGCGCACAGATGACAGAAGCAGCAACTGAGAGTTCTATCAGCAGGAAACAAGAAGAGCTGGAACGCTTGATCAGTCATCTAAAACATCTTGACGCCCACACTTCTCTCTTCCTCCTGAAGAACTGTTTGTGGCTTCCTAAGCTGCAATACATTCTCAGAGCAGCCCCAGTTTACCGTCAGCCAGAGCTCCTACGTGGCCTTGACCGGTGCCTGGAATCGGCAGTCACCGAGATCACCAACGTCAGATTCAGTACCGAAGGCTGGAATCAGACCGTCCTCCCCACTCGGTTCGGCGGTCTCGGCCTGCGCCGGACAGAAGATGTCGCCCTCCCCAGCTTCATCTCCTCCCTCCATGGCTGCAGCCAACTGATGTCGACTATGTTGCCGGAGGAATACTCTGATACGTTTCTTAGGGAGTACTCCGCTACAATGAAACATTGGAAAGTTACAGCAAACGGTGCTGAAGCCCCTGAGGTTGACATACGCCACCAGCAAAGGTCCTGGGACGCAATCCTCTGCGAGAAGCAACTGAACAGGCTACTACAGAACTCCAACCAGTTCGACACGGCACGCCTCCTGAGTGCACGGAGTCCAGAGAGTGGAGCCTGGATGCACGCTCTTCCATCTGCCAGTCTGGGCACACTTCTGGACAGGGACACGCTGCGCATCTCAGTGGCCCTGCGAGTAGGTGCCGACGTCTGTATTCCTCATCGGTGCAGATGTGGTGCACAGGCGGACAACAAAGTCTACCACGCGCTCACCTGCCGCCTGAGCGCCGGACGACACCCTCGTCACACGGCCATGAACGACGTCATCAGACGCTCGCTGCAAGCTACCGGGCTACCATCCGTGCTCGAGCCGACAGGAATCGACCGCGGAGACGGCAAAAGGCCGGATGGTATGACCATCTTCCCCTTCGCTTGTGGGAAGAGCCTCGTGTGGGACGCTACGTGCGTTAACACCTACGCTGCAGCGAACATCGGGCCAGCAGCCACAGCCAGTGGAGCCGCAGCACGAGAAGCCGAGGTCAGGAAGCGGAAGAAGTACGCTGATCTCGTGCAACGGGTCCAGTTTGAGCCTATAGCGTTCGAGACTGGTGGCGCCTGTGGTCCGACTACCAGGCTCTTCATCAGACAGCTAGGTGCGAGGCTCAGCAACGCGTCTGGTGATCCTCGTGAGACGGCGTGGCTGTGGCAGCGATTATCCTTGGCAGTAGTGCGCGGTAACGCCGTGTCTATCCATTCGACAGCGCCTAAGGTGATTCTCCGCTGTTCGGATGTTTCAAGTCGCATCTCTTCTGCCATCTCCCCGCAGTCATCATCCCACAGGGACACTCCGCCCCTAGTGCTGTCGTCCGAGCTCCGACCGGAAACAAAAACAGCTGCCTCCCAGCACCGGGCGGTGCTCCTGTCGGAGCCCGCTGCGGTGCCGTCCGCTGTCGGCTCGTCCTGCCGCCTACGGCTCGAGAGTTCCGGCGAGGCTGGCGACGGCGGCGGCGGCAGCCAGTTCGCCGCTCGGCCGCCGGGCCTTACTGCACTGAGAAACATCGGCAACACATGTTTCATGAACTCGGTGTTGCAATGCCTGAGCAACACTCGCGCCCTGCACGACTACATTCTGCGCGACGAGTACGCCTCCGACATCAACACCACTACGTCGGACATGAAGGGAATAGCATTTACTCATACTGATCAGAGCTTTCGGCGCTCTGATGTGTGCCCTGTGGCGGCACTCAAACGAGTCTGAGCGGGTGCTGACGACGGCGCCGTTCAAGTCACAGATCCAGCGGTTCGCGCCACGCTTCATGGACTACCAGCAGCAGGACGCGCAGGAGTTCCTCAGGTACCTGCTGGAGGGTCTGCACGAGCCACGAGGATGTAAATCGCGTTACCAGCCGGCCCAAGCCCATCACTACCGACATCGACGATAGTCTCAGCGCCAGTAAGAAGTCAGTTGAGGCCTGGAAGCGCACCCTGCGTCTGGATAACTCAAAGTTAGTTGATCTGTTTGTCGGCCAGCTCAAGTCGACTCTGCTGTGCACGGTGTGCGGCCACGCGTCCGTCACGTTCGACACGTTCTGGGATTTGAGCCTACCGATCCCGGCCAGGACGGGCCAGGTGCAACTGCAGGCCTGTTTTGGCCTCTTCATAAGGGAGGAGGTGCTCGACGGACACGACAAGCCGACGTGTTCCAAGTGCCAAAAGCGGCAAAAGTGCACCAAGAACCTGTCGATCCAGAAGTTCCCGCGCATCCTGGTGGTGCACCTGAAACGTTTCTTGCCGCAGGAGAGGTCCCACAGCAAACTCAACACCGCCGTGGACATTCCCGTGACCGGGCTGGACCTGTCGCCGTACTCGGCTGACCAGACGCTCTGCAGGTACAACCTGTACGGCGTGGCCAACCACTCCGGCACGCTGGTCTCCGGCCACTACACGGCCTACTGCAAACACCCGCACACGGCCGAGTGGTACGAGTACAACGACTCACGGGTGCGTCTGGTCAATCAACGCAGTGTCACCAGCTGCGGGGCATACGTGCTCTTCTTCGAGCTGGCCGGCACTTCCCACATTGAGGCAGTCTGTCCATCGGACACCGTCTAGTCCGCCTAGATTCTCTGGGCGGGGTCGCCACCGGACCGCTGTTTGCGCCGGCCCGAGGGTTGTAGTGCATTATCATCCATTAAAGGGAGTGTGCCTACTCACATCGCTTAGTTGGGGTTATTGACACTGGTCTATAGAACATAATTTTCTGCATTGAACCAATACTTCATTTCTCCAGATTCACCCTAGTTGCTGAGATATTCAAAGACTCCAGGAATTTGCTTGGGAGCAAACAGCTATCGGGTAGACTCCAGAGGGCTTCCGCTACTAGAAGCACTGCAACTATCGATTAAACTGCTAGCATATTGTTAGCGCCGGCCAATAGCAATTCAACAAAGCAGCTCGTGCACGCTGATAGCAGCAGCCGAACAGAAACTGGACGGCCATCATGTTTTCCGATGATGGCCGATGGCCATTTTTTTAAGAAGATATAAATTTAGAGCTACGAAACTTGCACATAATAAAGTTCACAGTGGCAAGAACGTGCTGTGCAAAACTCGTCTTTCTATCTTGCATGATGTGACCGTAATTGTATTGCCTTATGTGCGCCGTTTTATATAATATCACCATAGTGGCGATCGTTTTATAGATATCGAAACAAAAATAAACAAAAAACAATATAAGTAAAAATTCAACTAAAGGGGCTCCAGATGTGAATTTCATCATATACAACAATCAAACCAACAGCTACTTACCGTATGAAAAATATTTTTGACATTCCAAAACAGTAGGCACACTCCCTTTAATGTGTACACAAATCGCTTGTCGGATTGTCATTGTTGCTTTATATAATATAATTTGATAAATGCGCCAAATCAACGCCAAATGATTGTCTACAACCAAAATGAAAATGTGAAATCGTGTCCATTGTTTCTCTGGGGACCTCTCTTAGAAAAACAATGGCCAATCTCCATAACCCCAATACGTTTACAACGGGAGACTTCAACGCCGAAACGGTGTTTGCAATGGTTTACAAATCACAAAACCCGGTAGGATACATTTTCGATTTTTTTTTATCATGTTAAAAACATACCAAGACATAAAAAATAACACGGCCAGATCTGAAATCTGAATTCGGCAAATGACGTGGTCTAGTCTGCATCCTGAAGTAGATCTCTTGCTACATGCTGTCCAGATGGTCCTGGCTTTTCTTCATCTCTTTTGGGGATATGTTTCCTGCACTTATCACACAGTTTATTACCCGCTGAAAGTACGGCCCTGCAGAGGGCTCGTATGTAGGACGCATTCACTGTTCTCAATGAGCTATACAATTTCTTTGTGTGTGGCAGATTGAAAGGGTTGGAACAAACCTTTGATCTTAAACTGTGTCTGACTTTCGATGTCTTCATATCACACAAATTCAGGTCAGCATATCATATGATAACCAAAAGTCACTCGCCAGAGGCACACTGCACACTGCACACGTCTGATCGCCCGACCGCATCGCACGCACTGATGGAATGAGCTTGCGCCGTAGTCACTTCTCAAGTTCGACAGTAAACCGACGCATGACAACCATCTGCCTCCCGTATACCCAACTCCCTGGGCTCTGCAAACGAGCCGGACCATTGTGGAATACGATCTGCGGTGTCGACTGTCCCCTCCCTCTACAGCCGACAACTCCCATCCCCACCCCCGTCGGCGACACAGCCACGGCGTAGCCGGTCGATACGGGACGACTCACCTACCGCGCGTGAAGCCGCGAAGAACACGAGCTAGCAAAGAGTGTTGAAGTTCGACTCCCAATTTTTTTTTTACGTTTTACAAGGGTAAAAAGACATGCAGAATTCAAATATATCATTGTTGTAAAATTGTGAAGTGATTATGTTTTGGAAAATATATATTGTATATTTTTTCCAAATATATTACATATTTTTGCATCAATTAAATTTTCGTTTGGTACTAATTTTAAAGTATGGACCATTATATTTCGAATAGCGTTGACCGATCGCAAATATCTTCTCAACTTTAGGAGATAAGTCGCTTGGGAACTTTCCCAACATGCTGTGACGTCACAAAATGACGTCACTGTAACAAGCGAAGTATTTGTTGGAGGGCCGTTTCGACCAGGAATTCGGAATGAGGGCTTTGAAGATGTGTGACCCCCCCCCCCCGCTCAACGACTTTTCGCGCTGACGACCCGAATACACCCCCCCCCCCCCCCCCCCCACACCGGTCAACAACTTTTCGCTGATGAAGCGGAGCGCAATTTTAGCCCTCCCCCCCCCCATTCTCGAACCCTAGATCCGCCAGTGTAATGGGCCTGTAAGCGTATGTGTGACGTGTGCATCACTTCAATTCGAAGTCATTTTGGGAGAAAACTTTTCCAAGAGGCTATGTGTTGAAACATGCAACGCCACGACGACTGATGTTTTACTCATAAGTTACAATTTCCTTTCTCTTGATACGACAACTTCTTTAGAAAGCCACTTCTGTCGGTAAGGGTTATGGGTCGTGCATAGTGATGGAGTTCCAAAGAACTAAACATACCTATACAAGATGAAATAGTCATGCAACTTATTAAATAGAAGGGAAATACATGAAGATTATGTTGTATCCGTTTAAATATATTTAATTTACCTTTCCGGAAGAACCGAAACAGTGCAAGCATGTAATATCGCCGGGACAAAATAAGTGATATTGGGATGGTTATAGAAAAGTGTCAAATATTTGGCGATTTTTCCACCCCTAAATATTTTTGTATTATTACAAATGTATTGCTATATTTGGAATAAGCACTATCCTATTAACTAGGAAGAAGTGTGCCGTGTCGAACATATTATATTCGTGTCGTGAAACTGCGGTTACGAAATGGGCGTTTTGGGATATTTAAAGAAAAAAATGAAATGTTTAACGTTTTTTTGCGACCCCTAAATATCTCCCGATTTAAAAAAAAAATCGCTGGAATCACCATAATCTAAATAACAGGAAAACAGTATGCCATAAGGAAAATTTTGAATTCGTTTCGTAAAATCGCGGAGACAAGATGGATGATTGTAGGGCATTTATAGTAAAACATGGAATTCTCGGCGATTTTTCGCCAACCATAAATATTTTTTTGCCTCAAAATTGTTGATACCATTGGACTCAGCGTAGTCGAAATAATGGGAAAAAGTGTGCCACCAAGAAAATTTAACATTGGTGTAAAAATGAACCGCCCTACTGTAAATAGCACGGCAGGTCTTGTTGAACACAGTTATAATTTATGTATACGGTAGATAAAGGCGGCGAATTCCTTGTGCGTTTGTGGACACTGTATTGGCAAGGCCGTAATCTGTATAATAATTAATAATTTAAGATTGAGTGAGTTCCATTGTTTTTTTAACGATGACGCTGAAATGCTGGTTGTGTGGGTCGAGGGCGAACGGTTTTAAGTGAGTTTGTGTTGGCCTAGCCGAAGAGAAACAATCCTTTCCGAATCAAATACTTTATCACTGACTGATGAGTAACGTGTTCCAGATCAGATAGGTAAACTCACCTGTTTGGCCTCCCCACCTTCGACCACTCAAGGGGTGATGGCAAGGGATCATGTCCTGGCAGCGAATACCTGTCCTGTCCAACCAATTAGCAAATTTAGAACACTTAATTTTAACATTCTCAGGGATGTGCTCATTGTCTTCAACACCAAGATGACTTTCAAGTTTTTATTCATTTGCGATTATCATGTTTACAAACTTTGGCAATAAACTATAAAGAACCTCATACTTTGCCTGCTTCTGCTCCTTTCTGACATGAATTCTCCCAAATAACACTACTGCTGATCCGAGTTTCAATTTCTGCCAGTGCCTATGACAAGCTCCGCCCACTTTGCGTAACAAATTAACGCGTCAATAAATTGATTTTTTGGACCTAGTGCCAGCAACGAGACTGATGAGTAACGTGCTCCAGAGACGTGCCCCGAATTTCCGAAAGCTCACCCAATTTCGATGTGTTGGTGCCAACCCTGCCCGATATTATCTCGTTGAAACCTGCCACGTTTTGCAGACTGGTTTGTTAGGTTATCAAGTGGACTTATGATCATTTTTTGCCATTTCAACTGATGTTGCACAAATGTGCACAAATTTTGGGACACTGTGCGCCCATGTTGATATAGTATGCTACATGTCATGATTCCTCCTGTTTTTTTCTTCAACTTCTTCACCCATCGCGTGCTCAACTCTCCCTGGGACCAGGCCCATCATCAGGTGCAGCGGCAGGCCTGTCTTCTACCTCGAAAAGGACAGCCCAACAGCCTCATTCTACCCCTTCCGCGCCCCCTGCTGGCCGACCCGGACGCAAATTCCCGAAGTCTAATAACCATTCGCATCAATTCATTTAATTGGTCGAATTCACTTGGATGTGACGTCACGGTGACGTCACAGTCTCCCTACCTATTGCGCATGCTCATTGGTTAATCTGGAGGATCTGGAGGCTATTATTGTGTTGGATCCTGTGAGAAAGGCGGTATATAGAAGGTAGAGTCATTAGGCGATTTGACCACTCCGACCTATAATAATTAATGAAATATGTGATTCGCTTGTTTCAGCCATTTTCATTTCATCTTTGTCATTGTACTCATATAGCTATGTCGATCGGAGACAAGAGATCGGCAGTAATAGTATCACTACTCTTGTATCGAAATGACTGGTTAGAGCAGTGTTGTTGCGTTACGTGGTCTTAGAGGCAATATGTTCATTTCAGTAAGAAGGAAACCATCGAGCAGGTTACGAGAGTTTGTGATTTACGTTGGATCGTCGTTTCCGTTTGAGTTCTGGAGACGTTGAGCGCCAGCGTTTTTGTTGCTGCGCGTTGTTGTTTGCTATGGAGTACTGCCGACGGTTTGAGTTGTTTTGAATTAGATACGGCACTTGAGTTGTTTGCGACGATTCGTAATTAAAATCATTGCAAATTGATGGTGATTAAAATTGCTTCGTGGTTTATCTGGACGTGATACTGCGGCGTCGCCAGCTGTTTCCTGTCGCGATGGCGAAAAATACATGTCTTTCAAAATTACTATTAACTTCCATTTGACAGTTAATATCTATTTGACAGGTCGACAGGTAATATAAACCGAGGTTGAAATATAAACGCGTTTTCCGCTTTCTAAACACAGTTGTCGCACGTGTCAACTGAACTGACTTGCTCCGTGCTCGTTTCAAGGAATCTCTGGGTGGAAAATTACGCATCTAAAATTCAACGCCTTACCTTCTAATATTACGTATGCGATCGAAATAAATACGTATTATCGAAATATTCAGGGAATAATTGTCTAACACTGCTATTTTGGTCGACCGCCTGTTTTCAAGTATAAACAAAGCAATATAAATATAATACAGACGCCGCATATAGGTACTGTTGCCTACCGATCTGACATGTAAACGGAGATCAAATGCACTTCTGCCTGACGACCGCGCCGTAACGAGAATAAACTATATGTTTCGTATGGTGCGCACCGAGGCTAAGCGCATCACACAAATCGATCGCTTAGATTATTGCCGCTTATAGGGCCTTGATTGTCGCGGCCCAGCATCCCATTCAAGGAGGTGCCAACCTCCCCCGGTGGTATAATGGACTCGCCCAGCAGCTATGACGTCTCCAATTCCGAGTGCGAATGGTTATTAGACTTCGGGAATTTGCGACCCGGACCCGATGTTGGCTGTTCTCACATTTTGGTACCGTGCAGCGTGCTTATCGTGTGCGATATGGTGTTCTAGCCAACTTTATTTAGGGTCGGATCCAGAAAATCTTCACGAGGGGTCATCAATTGCAGTGCTGCCCCTACCTATACCCAAATCTAAAAACTCAACGGATTTGGTCCACTATATTTTGAGGGTGTCCCTATTTCAGCTTCACGTTGGCTATAGGTATTTGCAATATCAGTCGTACCCTTTATATCGTTTAAAGTGCCGCGGATGGTGCTAAAATATATTATGTGTACAGTCAAGGGCGGCCCCAGACGGCTGATGAAGAATTGACCAAGAGGGAAGTCGAGGTTCGTGACCAAGGGGGGGGGGGGGGGGTTGGAAACCGTTTTTTTACAAGCAGTAAATCTTATGCATGCGATAAACTATTATTGCTAATTTGAGGTTTTGAGCGGGTTGGAGAACTAATTTTTGCTATTGGAACCAGCATGCAGGGTCAAAACGAGGAAATATGTCTGGAGCAAAAGGTGGTGTCAAAAGACATGTTGCCCCCCCCCCCCCCCCCCCATTTAACCCTATTCCCTGTGGGGGGTCAGATTCTGCCCCCGGTGGTTTTTCTCTTGCCGATTCTGAACCGTTAAGCCTAGCGTCCTGAAACTTTGTGACCTTTTCCAAAATTGAATGGCGCGTGTTGTGTTAACATTTTGCAAAAATCGGTACAGCAGAGGCGGTTCCAGGCTCCTGTTTTGGGGAGGGTGTTACGAATGCGGTTTTGCGGCGTATACTTCCTTCGTGGTTTGCAGTGCAATAAATGCGTCAGAAACAATTTCAATGCAACATGCATCATAGATACTGGGATTATACATATTTTTGGGGCAGAGGCGCACTCAGGATATAAAAAAATGGGAGGCGATACCCACCCTCAAATTAGGTCCAACTTCAAATTAGTAAGATGATAAAAGCGTAAAGCGCGTGGTGCCCCCATGTTTTTCCTGGATCCGCCTAAGCGCAATATATTAAATTTAACAAATTACAACATATAATGCCCACATGTGACGTTCATGTCGTCCCAAACAATCACAAACAGCACATATTTTGTAACAGAAAATCCCCCCCCCCATTTTACATTCCCTGAATACACCTATGATTTTGTATTTTGTTTTGTGTCTTTTGATATATTAAAGACCAGTACATTTGAAGCTCAAAAACGTTTAGGGCATGCAAATCGGTCGAACCAAATGGCCGCAATGACCTTTCAAAAATCACCCAAAATGTTCGTATTTTTTGCCCCCTGGCCCCCCATTTTTGAACAAAAAAAACTTCGGGGTACAAAAAGAGACCTTGTCATGACCAATCGAATGGCGTTTTCCCCATCAAAATCGACCGAGCGGTTCTCGAGATCTCTGGGGGGGCAGAATCTGCCCCCCCCCCCGCAGGTTAACGTAATTTTGGCCGCCATCAGGGAATAGGGCTAAGGCCAAAGGTGGGGCATGGCCCCCATATCACAGTTATTACCCTCCGAAAAGCGTCTGTACGGCCGGTTCAGGCCGGGTCAAATGTAAATGAGTCTAGTAAGTTGACGGGAAACCTCACGGGCGCTTCGCGCCCGCTCGGTAATCATGCGAGTCATATAAACCTATATACCAGTAAAACGCCTTTTTGGGCAATGACCGAGCGGGCGCGCTCTGGTAAAGGTACAACAGGTTTGAAATATGAAACGGTACGGGAGCACACGTGGTAGTAATACATAGTCATTTTAGTCCGTTTAATCCGCCAGAGAACTGCCAGGCCTCAATGCATGCCAACATAAAACTTAAGTTGTATTAAATTGTTCATGATCTCCTTTCTCGAATCCGCCAATAGGGAGTACGTCTTGAGTGCTGTATGCTTCATCGTATAAATTAATTACCGATCGGGCGTGAAGCGCCCGTGAGGTTTCTCGTCAACTTACTAGATAAATTTGCATTTGAGCCGGCCCGACCCGGCCATACAGACGCTTTTAGGAAGCTAATAACTTTGCAACCACTGCTCCGATTGAGATTGGGTCTTCACTTTTGCATAGTTCCATCAAATAAATTTTGTTTTTGGTATAGTGCGTTCTGATAGAGGTGGTACCACAGAGCGTGGCAGTTGGCAAACGCGAACGTCGAAATGAACAAAATACCTTGTTAAAATGATTCTTGATAAAAAAATGGCTGTATTATTCTAAACATTGATTTATACCCTGAAGCATGCAGCGCTCAGGACGCACTCCCTTTTGGCGGATTTGGAAAGGAGATCATGAACAATTTAATACAACTTAATTTTTATGTTGGCATGCCTTGCGGCCTGGCAATTTTTCTGGAGGACTAAAATTAATGTGTTACTACCACGTGTGCTCCCTTACCGTTTCATATTTAAAACCTGTTTTGGCTTTACCAGAGCGCGCTCGCTCGGTCATCGCCCAAAAAGGCGTGTTACTGGTGCTTAGATTAATCAAGCCATTTTTGATCAAGAATGATGTTTGTTCATTTCGACGTTTGCGTGTGCCAACTGCCACGCGCTGTGGTACCACCCCTATCAGAACGCACCATACCAAAAACAAATTGATTTGATGGACCTATCCAATGCTGAAAACCCCGATCTCAATCGGAGCAGTGGTTGCAAAATTATTAGCTTCCGAAAAGCGTCTGTTCTGCCGTGTCGGGCCGGTTCGGGCCGGGTCAAATATAAATTTGTCTAGTAAGTTGACGAGAAACCTCACGGGCGCTTCGCGCCCGCTCGGTAATCACCAAAATCATCAGGAACAATAGATTATTATGATGTAATCAATTTTGGAAATTCGGAAATTTTGCTATTTCAAAACGTGATCTCATGTCAAATCACGTGATTATATAATGTGGTCTTTTAAAATTCGGATTTTTTCCATGCCAGAATGGACATCGATAAATAAACCTTCGATGTTTAAAAAATTGGTGAGTTTTTTTCCTAAATATAATATTTATATTTTTTGTATTTGGAAAATCATGGTCAGCACGTCTTTGGTAATAACTTTGCACGTAATTTTGCTAGAGAGCTCAATTAAACGGCATTATGCTTAGGTATCTCGTCGACCTGCTTTCAATTATATACATCAGCCCTGTAGTCGCTCTGTGACCTCAAGGTCACGTGACCAGAGGTCACCCGGTGCAGTCCACGTCAGATCGATCAAACCATAACATCCTACTTCTCACATTTCGATTGAACTAGGTGTCGGGAGTTATCTGGGCCGTACATTCACGCTGAAAATTTTCATCCCCGTCCGTCGAACGGTTTTCGAGTTATAACCTCAGGCATTTCTTTAATGTCGCACAAAGGTTTAATTTTCTTCGGACGATATATATCGGGATATATCCTATAAATAATTGGAATGATATAAAACTATGTATCATCAGAATCACCATAAACAACAAATTAATGTAATGTAATCTTGTGTGAGAACTCGAATGGAAAAGTGTCGACATTTTTACATGTGACCTCGGGTCAGGCCACGTGATTTCGTTATGGTCTCAGTTAAAATTCGTGATTTTCATTAGGTGGAATAGGAGGGTGCAGGCCCTTTGAATCACGTGTCAACCTATTTCGCTCAGTGATCAAGATCACATGCCATAATTAAATATTTCGCCGATAGAGGCGTCTGTGGGTCCTCAAGATATCAATTTTTCTCCTCTCTATTTCCAGACCGAGAATGTTATAAAAATAGCTAAAAGTGTCTTCCAGAGAAAAAAACCGTTAAATTGTGTGAAATAAAACGAACAATGTCAACAAATTATCTATTGTATAATCAAGCCAGGTCATTTGGGAAATCAACCTCAGGGGACGTGACCTTGAGGTCATGGAGTGACCTGCGGGTCATGCTATGCATCATTGAACGCAGCTCGACGGGACAGATATAATGCCGTTGAGTTAAGCTCTCTAGCACAATAATTATGTGCAAAGTTATTACCAAAGACCATGATTTTTCAACAACAAAATAAATATATATATAGGAAAAACCTATCTCCAATTTCTTACCATCGAAGGTCAATATATCGAAGTCGATTCTGGCAAGAAACAAATTCCGAATTTTAAATGGCCACATGATAAAAAATATTGAAAAGTTGTGCACTGGGGGTTTCAAGGGCGGAGAATTCATGGGTGGTGACCAACAAAATCCCCCTAAAATATATTCCAAAATACGGTCTTCCGTATTTTCCCAAGCTCACTGTGCAGGCCTAATTTTGACGACCAATAACTCAGAGACTAAAAACAAAAACTATTTTGAAAACTTGTTTTGTCTGGATCAGGATTAGTCGAGGAACAATTTGGCAATCACGGATTTTCGATGTTTTGTTTTGTTTTGTCACGTGACCTCGTGAACTATATTTTACGCCGTGACCTTGACCTGTTGGAAACTGAAATTAACATTTCCGTCTGATGACGATTTGAGCTTCATTGATGTACTTTCGTATCAAAAAATAAAAAGTGGGGTTTGACCTGTAAAACCGACTTTTGGAGACTTCCACAGTAAGACAACCATTTTTTTCTTCAAATTTGCCGTCCGACCATTTTTTATTTTCTTGAGAAGTTGTGCACTGGGGGTTTCAAGGGCGGGGAATTCATTGGTGGCGACAAAAGGAAAAAAAGATAAGGCCTCCCGAAATTTTCCGAAGTTCGTGCAGGCCTAATTTTGACGACCAATAACTCCAAGACTAAAGAAGTATTTTGTTATTGTTTGGATCGGGATTAGTCAAAGAACAATTTGGCAATCTCGGATTTTCTATTTTCATTTTGTCACGTGACCCCGTGAACTACATTTTGCGCCGTGACCTTGACCTGTTGGAAACTGAAATTATGTTTTTTCGTCTGATGACGATTTAAGTTCCATTGATGTCCTTTCTTATACAAAATCTAAAAAGTGGGGCTCGACCTGTAAAAACCGCTTTTGAGCCTTGCAATGCACACAATGCGCTGTTTGGGTACGTTACGTTGTATTGACCTGGTAGGTCATATGGCGACCTGATGTCGGTGTAACAGGCACCAACCGAGAGGTTTCGTCGTCAGGAGTCACTCTGGACTTTGTTTCCAAAGCGTATGTCAAGTAGATGCGAAGTTATCGACGGACAGGTGCCCAAACGGCGTATTATGTCAGCATTGCATGATTAAAAAATTATTTTTACAGGTCGAGCCCCACTTTTTATTTTTTATACGAAAGGGCATCAATGAAGCTCAAATCTTCATCAGACGGAAATGTTAATTTCAGTTTCCAACAGGTCAAGATCACGGCGCAAAAAGTAGGTCACGAAATCACGTGACAAAAAAATATAAACTCCGTTATTGCCAAATTGTTCTTCGACTAATCTTGATCCAAACAAAAACAAAGTTTATCAAAATCGCTTTTTTAGTCTCGGGGTTATTGGTCGTCAAAATTAGGCCTGCATAGTGAACTTGGGAAAATACGGAAGAATCGTTAATTGTGCTCAGCGTTGTGAGGAAAATCATTATGAGTACTATCGCCACCATTGACCCTATCCTCAAATATTACTCAAAAAGTTGAAAAATTAAAAAATGCAAATTATTCCGATATATTTCGAGCACAGCTCTTCGTCTGTCGTTAACCCTAAACCTAGTCGCGCAATGCAGAAATCGTCTCAATTGCCTTATATATGCCCACAAAATTCAAATAATGCACTCCGTGACTATTTCATATCCCTCCCCTCAGTACCAATATCCATCTCACGAATCACATCCAATCACAACATGCAATTCATACAGTAGCAAGCAGCTTGGGTTTCAGGCATACAACATACATTCTAAAACATCTTACAAGTACCGCGTAGCTATCCGCAATACCTAGTGTGGAAGAAGTTGCCATGATGTAGTATTGTCATTAATTTTAGGCCTCGCATCTCGAATGCAAATAGATTCAGCGATCCTCCTATCCTCTTCACCAATACGGAAGACCGTATCTTGGAAAATGTATTTTTTGGGGATTTGTTTTGGTCACCACCAATAAATTCCCCGCCCTTGAAACCCCCAGTGCACAACTTTTCAAGAAAATAAAAAATGGTCGAACGGCAATTTTTGTTGTTGTCTTACTGTATTTTTTGTTGTCTCACCACGTACAAATTCATAAAAAATCGTATTTTCGAAGAAAGATTTATCCGCCACTGTAACAGGACAAAAATCACAACCTGCCGAATCGGTTGGGGAGGGGGGCAAAAACATACGTTTGCCTACCGATATTTCGTTTGGGGGAGGGCAATTGCCCATTTTGCCCAACCGTAGATCCGCCAGTGTTTGACAATGGGTGCTTGGTCACTAGCCGGAGAGGCGCCGTCACTGGTCGGAGAGGGAGCCGTCACTGGCCGAAGGGGCGTCGTCATTGGCCGCAAGAGTGCCGTCACTGGCCGGAGGAGTGCCATCACTGGCCATGTAGGCGTCGTCACTAGCTGAAGGGGCGCTGTCACTGGCCAGAGGGGCGTCGGCATTAGCCGGAAGGGCCACTGCTGGCAATCCAGCAGTGGCGTCGCCACACAATTTTGAGTGGGGGCAGCCAGAGGTTTGGTGGGGTAGCCCCATAGGGCTAATGTTAAAATCCTGCGAACTGGGGGAGCGGAGGGGGGGGGGGGACTCCGGCCGGAGCGATCCTGGCGGGCCCGGCTTCCAGGCCCCCTGTTGGCGACGCCCCGGGTTAAAAGTACTTGGGTATAAAGGTCCGAACTATTGAAGCGGATCTGCCTCGAAATCCGGAAGAAGGCCTTGCGATCATAGTGTCTTTAAAAATGAGGCACCTCTGACTTCTGAGCCAAGAAGCCTCTTACGTCGATCGTGCTAATGAAGTGGAGAAGCAGACCGGAGAGAGGAGTCAATATATTTGTGTCGGTCAGACAGCGTGCATTTCGGCAGACCGGGGAGAGGGACGGGTGGATTTCGGGAAGGCCGAAAAAGGGGCAGGCAGGGTGGATTTAGGCAAACTAAGGATAGGGATGAGAGGATTTCGGTTGGCCGGAGAGAGGGGTGGGTGGGTTTCAGCAGGACGGAGTTCCCGGTAGATGCATAAATAAACATATACCAGAGAGTTAGGTAGATTTCGATAGGTCAGAGAGGACAGAGAGAGGAAGGATTCGTCAGGCTAAAGATAAGGGGTATATTTCGGAAGGCCAGAGAGAGAGGTGAGTGACCTATCCGTGACAGACCTAGGCACATTCATGATCGCACTCGAATATACGAGCTACTAACGAAAATGTGTGCAACTGACGGACGATATACCTACATGTGAGAATGCTTAACAAATATATCCATTATAATTTTTCCTATTATATTTTTTTTTCTCGAAAAGACAAACTGCAAGTGAGTAAGCGTAGGGGAAATTGTCATTTTTGCAGGATTTTTGTATTAACCTGTGGCGCCCCTGTCGACCCATGGCGCCCCCTTTGACGGCGAAAATGCCGCCCCCTGGGTCAGCAGCAGCCGCCACCCCCCCCCCCCCCCCTTCGCAAAAATCATCCTAGATCCGCCCCTGGCTGGAACAAGAACATGATCATATATGCTGTTTTGTGGTCAATGCTCATTGCAAGTCTATGTAGCGTTGGGGAATGACAGGGGGTCATAGGGGTAGGGAGATTGGGAGGGTATGATAGGGAACAATGAGCTGGGCTTTGTTCCGCTCCTCTCTTGCGTGTGGAGGGAGGGGTACGTGTAAATTGGGATAGCGGTGGAAGGGTACATTGTAGGGACCACTTGGACTGTCAATATACAGGAAATCTAACATTACAGTTGTACCATGACGTTAACATGGGGAAGGCGTCGGCAGTAATGTCGTAAATCGCGAGCTGCTGGCTGAAGGTGTATTTTTAACAGACGGTTAGGAGACGCACAATATTAAGAAAGTTAATTTGGCTGTTATACTTATCATCCACTGACTCGCAAGTATATGCCTGTTGCAGGTTGCTGCGCCCTTAGAACCTTTTACGGGCTGAACAAGTTATGGTTTGATCGATAATTCCAAATAAGGTAATATAGACAGGGATTTAACGTTAACCACTCCGGATCAGCGGCACGAGTTTATCAGCGACAGAAACGAGGTCGCAGTGACAGCTAATTAATCGCATTTCTCATGCACCATCCTTAAACAATCGTCGGTAGGAAGCGATGTTGGACCAATAGCTAATAGCGCATAGCCGATTATACATACGTAATCTTAGACAGACAATCCCTTGGCGGTAACTTACCAGTCTCCGATTTGTGTTGTCCCGCTCAACATAGAGCACACCTCTAATTCCTGCCACAGTGGGTCAGGACAGGACAGGTAGGTTTGATCCCTGCAACAGTAGGTATAGGAGCCTCTCCCGGACAGAGAGGATAAGACGGGCAGTAAAGCGTAGTCGGTGTTTCATATACGTCCTATGGATAAACTAGCTCCCTTTTAAAGTAGGAACCGGACGGATTACATTGAATACATATATTCTGGGCGGCCCATGCAGCAATGCTGTCGTTCAGCGGAGCGCTACTAGGATTTCGTATTGATGAGGACATTTAAACTACCTGGGAGTCACTCATCCAGCTGGCATCCGACACTACTAGGAGGGAATTTTGGGGGTGCACAAATCACTATGGGGCGTATGAAAGCGGAATGTCTGTAGCTGAGAGAGTGGCAGTGAGGATGACGAAGGATAATTATTAGGTTAAGACCCAGTAGGAGTGGTGCAAACTCAGTCAGGACAGCCGGACGGATCATTACTCGAAGGTAAGTAAAACGTAGCAACGCTGGCATACGACAAGTGGGCGATTAGGTTTTGGGAGTTAAGCAGGTGTTAAATGGGGAGGGATAACTGGACGGATGACCTAACTTACGAATCGACTTAAGATTTTAAAGAAAGATCTGAATCACGAAGGTTGGCAATGGTCACCAGGGCGTCACCCTCGACGCTAATCCTACACACCTCCCCGTTGTATCGTCCTCACCCTCATGGGCGAGACCCTGCTTCCCGTCCTCGAGCAGTGAAGTGGCATGTCGGTGAACCAGCCTATACGATGGACCAGGATGATCAGCCTCTCAAAATTTAAAAGCATCTACCACCATCAGATGTTGTGTACGCGGAAGGGGATCTTGCTACGCTACGCTATGCATACATCTGTCTCTGTCTACATATACGCTATGCTACATCTACATCTCTACATCAGTTTCTACATCTTTCATCACTTATAGCGGACCTACGAGCCGGACAGGTCACTGCAGGTCACTGCAGGTCACTGCAGGTCACTGCAGGTCACTGCAGGTCACTGCAGAACACTGTAGGTCACTGCAGGTCACTGCAGGTCACCAAAGGTCGAGCTGACGAAGAGGAAAAGAGAGATCAGCAGTTCCCATTACAGCCAGAGGGATCAGCAGTTTCCCATGACAGCTGGAGGAGGGGATCGTCTCTTTTCCCTTCCACCTCTCTTCTTTCTTTCCCCTACCCTCCTTTACCCCTATCCCTTCTTCTACCTTCTTCTACATTCCCCTCACCCTACAATGTATCCCTCCACTGCTATCCCACTCTACAACGTACCCCTGCCTCCACGCGCAAGAGTGGAGCGGAACCTGGCCCAGTTCCTTGTTCCCTATCATACCCTCCCACCATCCCTACCCCTATGACCCCCTGCCATTCCCCAACGCTACATCTACATTGACATGCTTGAAGCCTGTTTATTGCAATTTTGCATGCATGGTATAATGATAAAGGATCCAAACTTCAAAGCCAAAGAATTGCTGGACTTGCTTATACAGCTTTGGATTTGTTTGACCTCATTGCTTTGGATCGGTCAGTAATTTTGATCTATCGTGGGAGCCTCTATCTGATCACAAGTTTACATTCACAAACGTGCTGGCAAACATGCCTGCCATTAACCATTTTGGTGCCATTTTACCACGTGCCATTTATTTATTTTTAACGCTAGTACCTATGAACCTGAGTTCGGTTCAGCCCCCCTCCCCCCCCCCAAGCTGATTTTGCGAAACTACACCCCTGGTGATCAGGGCTGGATATCCTGGGGGGGGGGGGGGGGCGATCCCCCTCGGCCCCCGGATGTTAACAACTGGGGGTCCATTAGGGTCCAATGCAAAAATGAAAACTGGATGGGGGCCCTCCTGAGCAGAAGAAAGCGGACTCAGGTCAGAATGGGTACTACACATGCCAAAATGGGAGCTTATAAACCGCGTAAGCCGTCTTCAAGTCGGCATGGGCGATCCATGCCGACTTAAAAACGACCTGATGGGGTCCTCGGTCGGTCAGAGGCCCTCGGTCGTCCTGAGATGACCCTTGGCCGGCATGAGATGGCCCAGAGTCGGCCTGGGGGCTCAGTCGTCTTCAGGGGCCCATAGTTGGCCTGAGGGGCCCTTGGTTGGACTGATATGGCCCTCGTTCGGTCTGAGGGGCACTTGGTTGGCTTGAAGGGGCTCTTGATTGGCTTAAGGTACCATCGTTCCGCCTGAGGGCCCTCGGTCGACCTTAGATGTCCCTCCTCCGGCCTGAGGTGGCCCTCAGTCAGTGAGAGGGGACCATATTCAGCCTGAGAAGCCCTCGGTCGGCATGATATGGCCCTCAGTCGGCTTGATACCTGAGGGGCCCTCAGTCGGCTTGAGGGACCCTCGGTTAGCCAGGGGAGCCCAAAACCTCAGTCGGTCTATGGAGGCCCTCAGTCTTTCTGGGAGGCCTTCAGTCAGCTTGAAAGGGTCCTCGATGGGCCTGCGGGACCCTCAGGCTTCCTGAGATGGCTATCGGCCGGCCTGAGGGGCCCTCGTTCGACCTGAGAGGCTTTCGATCGGTCTGAGGGGCCCTCGCTCGGCCTGATGTCCCTCGGTCGGCTTGATGGGCCATTTGGTCAGCTTGGGGCCCTTGGTTGGCCTGAGCGGGCCCGGTCGGCCTGAGGGGTTCTCGGTCAACTTGATAACCTTTGTTTGGCCCGAGGGGCCTACGTCGGCTTGCCAGAACCCTCGATCGGTTTGGCACGGCCCTCGGTCGGCCTGAGAGTCCTCGGTCGAATTTAGGGGGCTCTCGGTCGGCTTGAGGGGGCCCTTGGTCGGCCTGAAGGAGAACTGTCGGCCTGAGGGTCTGAGGACCCGAGCGTATTTCGGCCTGAGGGTCCCTGGTCTGGTCTGAAACGTATTTGTAAGACTTGGTCGTGCCCAATGCCTGGCTGAGATGGCCCTATGCCAGTCTGAGTGGGCCCTCTCAATCTGAATGGGCTCTATGTCGGCCTGGGAGGGCCTTAATTCGGTAAGACAGGACCCTCAGCGTCTTTGAGAGGACCATCGGTCGACCTGACAGAGCTCGCCGCCTGTCTGAGGGGCCTTGCTGGGTCCTCCAAGGTCTTCTACTTTTGGGCGAAGTGGGCAATTGCCCTCCCCAAACGAAAAATCAAATCGTTATGCAAATGTATGTTTTTGCCGCTCCCAAAAATAACGACTTGAAAATCTCTTTACTTTCTCCCGCTCAACAACTTCTCACTGACTCCTCCCCCAACTTCTCACTGGTCAACAACTCTTCCCTGACCCCCCCCCCCCCCCGCTCAACAACGCCACTATCCCGGGGCCCCTTGTATTGCGGTGGCCCTGTCGCTGGTGGGCCCCCTCCAGACTGTACCCATCCAGACTCAAAAAGAGATCTCCAGCCCTGCTGGTGATCATATGTCACTAGTATGCTTCAATTTCATACAAATTAGTAATGAGCAGGTATTGAATCTGGAATGTGAAATACACTACCTTTGTATACACTACTCAACGTCAACAGGTCACAAATGAAGCTTACATATATGTTTTAGTATGCATAACAAATAGCGCAACATGCAACAAAGATCACTTACTCTGACTCAGCAATGGGATAATCTTGTCGAGAAAAAAAAACAAATACATATTCAATGCAAATCAACTCACTAAACAAAATGCAGCGGAAGGCGTTTTCCGGGAATGACAGATGACCCACTACGGGCAGCCGTGACGTCACGTAGCGTTATAACTGGCATCGGGATTGATCTGCTTCCTTCATGTTGAAAATTTCCAAAAAGTGTCTCTGGTTCCTACTTTGAAAGTGAATTTGTCCTTCAAGAAAGACTTGAGGAAAATAACCGCTTTCCCGTTCATTGACACATAAAAAAATGGAATCCATGTGACGTCACAGAAGAAAGTGCTACCAGATGGCGTACCTGTGTGTGTATCTTACGGTGTGCATTATAAAACCGACGCACATACAGCGGCACTGTTTACCTAATTCGGTTCACCATAAAATCGGGAGGTGTGACGCGTTTGTGACGTACATCTGAAAATGACGTCATGTATAATATTTAATTTCATGAATATCTTCACAGTTCCCGGGTATTATGACAAATTAATAGCAGAATCATTATCTGCGTACTCAGTTTAGTCATTTTATAGCATTCGCTCGAATCTAACTAGGTCGACACTTCCCTTTAACCCGCGCACTGCGGGTTAAAGTTTAAACGATGTCACAGTGACTTTTACGTCACATACCGGAAAACCTCTCTCGGGCCGGATTTGAACCAGCGACCTATGGATGTCTGATCACCATACCGCCACAGTCCACCGCTCTACCAACTGAGCTACCAGGAGATACCCGTTAGTGTCCGATCTAAGCAAGGCATTCGATGACGAGAAACCGAGATATTCGTATCCTCGTCGTCAGGGGCGTCGCTAGTGGCGGATCCAGGGGGTCACGAGGGGTCATGACCCCCTTCGGCCGTGGGGGCACCACCGCGCCGTGGGGGCACCACCGGGCCGTGGGGGCACCACCGCGCCGGGGCACCAGGGGCACCACCAAAATAAAGCAAAAAAAAATCCGCGCAGCTCAGTGTTCTTTGAACCGAGGGCACCACCGCGCCGTGGGGCACCACCGACCCGTGGGGCACCACCGCCCCGGGGCACCACCAAAATAAAGCCAAAAAATCCGCGCCGCTACGCGACGCAAATCATTCAGTGTTCTTTGAACCAACGGCACCACCGCGCCGGTGTGCCAGGGGCACCATCGTGACGGTAGGCGGCACTGTGGGGCGAGGGGAGACAACGGGGCACTGTGCCTCCTTGAATCCATGAGGGAAAACAATGGCCTGGTGCCGCTATGTAATCACAAGCATTGGTCGCTGGAGAGAAGAAAAAAATCGCGAAATGATGCTAAATTAAAATTGCTAAATTATGCAAAAAAATGTCCCTAACCGAAAAAAATGTCCTTACCCGAAGTTATTTCAATTTGAAAACGCTTAACCCTCGCATCTGAGCCAACTTAGAACCGACGACGGGGAGGGCGGATAACCGCCCCCCCCCCCCCCGGTCCCGAAAACTACGCAACGTAGCGAGAAGCGGAACACGGCGTTAGGTAGGCCGTGACGAGTACTAGACAATACAAAGGTAATTTTTGATCAGGTCAATATTGAGGTCACCAGAGGTCAAAACAGGTCAAATCTTCCCATATTTCGAGTAAATTGAGCATTGCTTCACATAATCCGGGCTAGCTCGGTAACGAAGATAGCTAGGAACATACGGTAAAAAGCACTGAAAACCCTTGAAACGCTCTTTCGGCAACCTGTACTCAGATTTGAGATTCAGTCAAAAGTTGAGGCTCTAGAGGTCAGCAAATGTCAAAATGCTAAATTTCGCGGAAAATGTTTTTTTATAACTTTGTATGTATTTAAGCTAGAGCAACGCTTTTGTCATCATCGTGTTTTTCTTGTCACGGCGCATCAAATCATATATCGGATGACCTAGCTAGGTCAAATTCGAAAATTGACCTGACCTGACCTGAAAATTGACCTGACTTGAGGTCATGTCAAGGTCAAGTCAAATTTGATATCACTTGATGACAATCGATAAGAGAAACATACTGGTGAAACCCCTATCACTCTGCCCCACGTAGAAGACGAGTTATTGTACACAAACTAACTATGCTCTGGGGGCACATTGGATTTGACCTCAAAGAGGTCACGGAAGAAAATTGCAACATTCATTATTCTGCTTAGCTCCAAAACAGTGATATTGATGAAAACTGACCAGATTTAGCTAGGTTTGTTCGATTGGCGCGCATTTCAATTTTCTCCCATTGACTTATAATGGTGAGGTCACGAAATTGACATGACCTCAGGTCACCGATATAGAAAAAATCGAGATTTTCGTTTCGTTTATTTCGTTTATTTATTGACAATGAGCAACAGGCATTCACCCAATTACAGCTCAAGTCGAGTAATTAAAACACGCGACGACACGACAGCAGCAGACACACGCACACAGTTGAAAACAGACGAGGCAAATATGATAACGAAAATGTGATACTAAAATAGAACAAAAGTTCATAAAACAGTAAATATGAATACGTTAAAAATAAACATAGGTGAACAATAGTTCACAGGCATGCTTTCAGGCTACGCAGACCTAAGAAAACGCTTGTAAAAGAACACATAAGATCGGTAAATGAGAAAACTCCAGCAGTAAAATAAGAGTAATAAAACTCGCATGCTCACATCACACACGCCCACACACAATACCAACTCATCGCCACCAGTGTTGTGCAGCCTATACCGCCATACTCTTGACATATGATTTCACCTGCATTCTAAAAGCCCCTAAGGTATCATTGAAAAGGTCGGATGCAGGACAGGCAGACAGGAATAGGTTGGTGTTGCGAGGCGCCCGCGCAAAGACGGCACGTTTAACAGTTTCCACTCTAGCGAATGGGACGTGCAGGATTGTGTGCGATGCTGCGCGGGTATGCCGTGTTGATATTTGCAAGGAAAAGCTTTGAAGAAGCAAAGAAGACTCGATCCGTCCTGAGAAGGTTCTATGTACAAATAGTATGTCATACTGCACTCTTCTCTGAGCAAGCGAGGCGATATTAAAAGACTGTAAAAGATCTGAATATGAATATGAGGGTGAGTGTGAATGGTGAAGGGTATGGACATGTGACTCGAGCCAGATAAGAAACTTGTGTTGGACGCGGTCCAACCGATCGAGCTGTGTTGCTGCTGCACCTCCCCATATCACACATCCGTACTCGAGTATGGAGCGCACGTTACCGAAATATGCTGCCAATATTGGCTCCCGTTTCAAGGCGCCGCGAGCACAACCAGTCTGAAGGGATCTCATCATCACACCCAGTGCTCTGTTTGCCTTGGTAACCGTGAAGTTGATGTGGTCTCTAAATGTGAGCTTAGCGTCTAGCCATACTCCAAGGTCACGGATTGAAGATACGTGTTCCAAGGGTGTTTCATTGATTTTGTAAGTCACTGAAATGGGAGATCGTTTCAAAGTCATAGTGAATGACTTACATTTTGTCGGATTGAGATTAAGTTTCCAGTCAGCAGACCACTGGCAAAGACTGTCCAAATCCCTTTGCAGCAAAAGTGAGTCGTTCGGGGTTGAAATTTTGTGATACAATTTGACATCATCGGCAAATAGCAAACAATTGGTCGTAATTTTGTCAGGCAAGTCGTTAACGTACAAAGCGAAAAGTAATGGCGATAGAATGCTTCCTTCAGGTGTTCCAGAGACCACGTTTGTCCAGTCGGAGCACCTTCCATTTACAACGACTCGTTGTTTGCGGTTTTTTAGATAGGTCGAGAGCCATTTTAGCACGGTGCCCGATATGTGATATGAGTGGTGCAGCTTGTGAAGTAGTAATGTATGGTTTACGCTTTGAAAGGCCGCTGAGTAGTCCGTGTATATTACATCTGTTTGGCCGCTGTGTGATATGGACTCCCAAGCTGTTTTTAGAAGACAAGCTAAATTTGTTTCACATGAGCGGTGCGGAAGGAAACCGTGTTGTGAATGTGTCAAGACAGGTTTAACGTGATTTAGAAGATTGCTGTATACTACTCTTTCCAGGATTTTCCCTAGTAGTGGCAGGAGGGACACTGCTCGATAGTTCGAAGGTGACTTTTTTGACCCTTTCTTAAAAATGGGCACTATGTTGGCTTCGGTCCATCTACTCGGGAAAATACCCTGCTGCACTGACAACTTGAAAAGGATTGACAAGGGGGTCACCAGCTGATCAGAGCACTCCTTGATTATTCGTGCACTGATGTTATCGGGACCACACGCCTTATGGACTTTTAGGTCTTCCAGGGCTGATCTAATTGCGGCTCTCGGGACAGTGAGTTGGTCAAGGATGGGGAGGTCGTAAGTGGGAGCATCGGGTACACTTTCAACATCGGGACACGAAAACTTGGCTGCAAATGCCCTATTCAACAAATTGGCACGCTCAATATCGCCACTAACTTCACGATCACCGTCTAAGAGAACAGAAAGCTGTCGCTTTGAGCCCCTAACGCACTTCAAAAATGACCAGAAGCGTTTTGGGTTGCTCTTGAAATCACCAATCATGCCTTTAATGTACTCACAGTATTTAGCACATGACAAAAACTTGAAACGCTTCCTTTTTTCCTCGAAATCACTGACTGTGTCAGGAGTTCTGTTACGCTTCGTCCTATTGAACGCGGCTTCTTTCTGTTTCAGCGCTCGCCTTACACTAGCATCATACCACGGGGGGAATTGCCGCCGAAGTGTCACTGATGGGACATGATCACGAATGGCTGCTTCAAACATAGCATAGAACATGTCTAGTGCCTCCTCCACTGGGGTGTTATCAATTATTTCCCATGGGACACGTTCGAGAGTTCCCCTTAACCCGTCAAAGTCTGCCCTCTTATAGTTCAGTGCAGTTGTACGCGCTACCAGCGGCGGTCCGGTGTTTGTTTCGACATGACACCGGGAAATGACCTCCTTGTGATCCGACCTAAATATACCGGTCCGCACTACAGTTTCAACACGCACACCCCTTGAGAACACAAGGTCTAAGAAATTCACACCCCTGGTGGGCTCACACACATGCTGTTTGAGACCTGATATATCGCATCCCTCCAGAAATTGTACAACACGCTGAGGCGCTCGATCGTAAGATACACGAATTGTAGATACATATGCCCACACTGTCAGTTTCGAACTATTTGGTTAACCACTGTGACTTTGGCATGTCAAACTCTCAAAAACGTGACTTGAGGTCAGGTCATTTAATGTGACCTGACGACGTGACCTTGAAAGTTAGGTCAGAATTTACAGACAATGTGTAAAATTGTTCAATGAACAGCTATACGAAATTTCGCGGGGCTGCGTGGCGCTGTTTTTTGTTTTAGCTATCCACGAAAAACCACATGGGGGGGGGGGGGGGGGGGGGCGGATATCCGCCCCTCCCCCGTCGGTGCGAGAGTTAAGGGGAAATATTCAACATGTCCCCCAAAAATGGAGTTATTACTTGAAATCGATAGACGTGACCAAAATATATTGTAAATTTATCACATTTTGCATATAACAATTCCTACCGAGAGATATTTCAAGGCAAATGGATACGCGATCCGCGCTTATAACGACCAGTACTTGCAAGTACTTGGTAACGAATTTCGAATTCCGGGCTTGTCTCGTATTGTTTTTTTGACAAAATTGTATGTTAAATATGTCTTTCACTCTGTTTATTGTGATTATGTGCCCTAATATCCTTAACAATCAACAAACATTGAATAATAAGGTAACCAAATTAGCAGTTAACTTGGGCACGCTACGACGGCCTAGCTAGTGGTTGCGACCAAGGCTCTGTTGCGTCCCTCATTTTTTTTTAATGGATATAGTTTTGTCTCTGGCTGTATACAACACTATCATTAGCTTTAGCTTATCATGAAAAATAATCATTTAGAAGAAAAAAATAAACAAACAATGAAAAACTGGCAATGAAATCGGAAGTTCACTTGGGCACGCAACGGCGACCTATTTAGTGTCGGTGATTTGTTTCAGGGACTAATCAGAGACGTTATCAAAAGAAAGAAAAGCGCCAGATATGTCGCGCTCCAAATAGTGAAGGGAAAACACCGATCATGAACTCCGAAAGAAGTATATGTACTTGTTTGTTAAATTTTCCCAAAAATAATTATCGAAATATAAAAAAGGTGTGATTTCATTTTTTAATTGAGACTCGGATCAATTTGATACCATACACGATGCATAAGAGAATGCAGAAAAGTAGATCAAAAGGTGAATATTTCCCTTTAAAGTGGAATATTGACCTTTTATATATTTTTCTGCATTATCTTATTATAAATGAATGGTATCAAATTGATCACATCTCAATATAAAAGTTAAATAGCAAATTCGTATATTTCGATAATGATTTTTTAGAACTTTACATCTATGTACTTATATATCGTGACGAACGGCATAATCCTTCTCTATATCTGGCGTGACGTATCTGGCGCTTTTCCTTCCTTTGAAGGTACGGTGACAATGTCCCTGAAACAAATCGCCCAGCACTAAATAGGTCGCCGTTGGGTGCATAAATGAACTTCCGATTTAATTGCCACTTTTTCGATTGTTTGTTGATTGTTTTGGAAAAGGTAGTTCTTGTTATTGATAGGCTAAAATATTGTATTATATACAGCCAGAGACAAAACTATACAAAACTCCTAATGTTGAAAATAAATGAACCATTATGACAATTATTTTCAAAAATTGAGGGTTGCAACCACTAACTAGGCCGTCGTTGGTTACATAAGTTAAACTGCTAATTTGGATACCTTTTTAGTCAATGTTTGTTGATTGTTCAAGTTAGTAGGGCACATAATCATACTAGACAGAGTCAGAGGCGGAACTTTTTGTTTTTCGTTGGGGTTGTAATTGGGTCGGCGACCGGGGGGGGGGGGGGGGGGTAGTAAGAGCGACTAATGATAAAAATGAAGTATGTGCAAAATTGAAGTTTAACACCTTAGAATGAACATAGGTTGTAATACCTCATTACTGACGTATTTTTAGCAACAGCGAGGTGTGCAATCTTAAACAAATTGAAAGTATCATGTTGGGTCAAAGTAGGCAAAGACTACCTCATGGTAGCTCACACAACAATAATCAGCCAATATCAATATTAAGGTTGTACATAAATGGTGTGATTCAGCAACTAGCCATTTCTTGCAAGAAAGGCACCTCCTCCTGGTGATGGTCCAGGTCCGGTTCTTTTATATATTACAGTGAGATATAAAAATACTTATAACATATTTGATATTTCCCACAACTCACAAGGCCATGGGCGGATAATTGTTTTCAAAGTTGCCCCGGCCAAGGACAGGGGCGCAACCAAGGGGCCCTAGGGGGCACGTGGCGGTCCGTGAAGTTAGTGACGGAATCGGATTCGAATTCAGCGTCGAGTAGCGATTTGCTTCAAAATGTGGGAACAGTTTAATTGGGGCACGCTGATCACGCAAATGACATTCATTTTGACATTCAAGGTCATCTTCAAAATCATCTTCAAGGTCAAAGGACGGGGTGGCTCAAAACGACCCGAAGTTATTGTCCGATCGCAAAACAAAATAATGGTATCATTCTATTCCTCGAGCCAATATCTAGGCGCAGCTTTCGAAACCTCACTGGAGGCAAATGACCTTGACCCTCATTTTCAAGGTCAAAGGACAAATAACCCGAAGTTATTGTCCGATCGCCAAAATAATGGTCTCATTCGATTCCTCGGGTTAATTCGATTCCTCATTCGATTCCACAGCCTTCGCAAACTCACTCGTGGCAAATGACATTGACCCTCATTTTCAAGGCCATATGACGGGGCGGCTCAAAACGACCCGAAGTTAGAAGCCGATTGCCAAAATAATGGTCTCATTAGATTCCTCGGGTCAGTATCTGCCGTAACCTTTGCAACCTCACTCGTGGAAAATGACCTTGACCCTCAATTTCAAGGTCAAAGGACTCAAAACGACCCGAAGTTTAATCCAATCGCCATTGATCTTGAAATTGAGGGCCAATGACATTTGCTACGAGTGAGGTTGCGAAGGCTACGGCTATATACTGACCCGAGTAATCGAATGAGACCATTATTTTGGCGATCGGACAATAACTTCGGCTAAGATTACCGTGAATGTCAAAATGAATGCCATTTCGTGATCAGCGTGCCCCAATTGACCTGTCACCACATTGTGAAGCGAATCGCTACTCGACGCTGAATTCGAATCCGAATCCGTCGCTAACTTCATGGACATGCGGGGGGAATCACGATTGAGGGCGCCTCTCCTGGGCGTCTGGACACCGAAGGCGCCACTCTCGAGTGCAGGTGGCGCCCCTTGAGTCGTGAGTGCCGGCGGCACCCCTTTAGATCGGACAATATGCCTCTTTTAGACCGGAGATAGCGACCCCAACTGTGCCTCCCCGAAAATATAAGTTTTCTGACCTGCCCGAGGTGTTCACTAAGACAAAGTTGGCAAGGCTCAGCCTCCTTTGACTACCCCCCCCCCCCCCCCCATTTCGAAAGCGCACCGAAAGCGCAATTTTACCCATATTTTTCACAGATAGTCGTACCAAGTATGCATTTTTATGCTGGGATTATATTTGCGTTTCTTTATTCTTTTTAAATAATAACTAAGGTCTTGCAATAAAAGGTCTCTCAAAAATGGCTGCCCCGGCCCCGCCGAGGCAACTTTGAGGTTGCCCCGGCGCAGCCGGGGCTGCCCTATAGGATTCTCCACCCATGCACAAGGCAAACAAATTAGGCGAGAACCAACAGCATTATTTTAGTAAGGCAATACATTAATCCCATCACCGAATAACTAACTTTATCACCGTAAATGACTTAAAATCACCAAAACGTCACAACATATTGAGGATTTCGGGCTTCGGCCGATGGACTTCTTTAAAAATATGTAAACTGGCTCCAAGGGTTAGGTGAGGTGAGGTGAGGTGAGGTGAGGTGAGGTGAGGTGAGGTGAGGTGAGGTGAGGTGAGGTGAGGTGAGGTGAGGTGAGGTGAGGTGTGGTGTGGTGTGGTGAGGTGAGGTGAGGTGAGGTGAGGTGAGGTGAGGTGAGGTGAGGTGAGGTTAGGTTAGGATAAAAGCTTGAGAAATAAATGGTGATGCTTTAACATGGAAGTCAATGAGAAAGTGGTCATTTCGGTGATGGATTAATCCTCTCCCTACGGGAGCTTTTTTCACTTTCGCCTTACGGGGGGAGGGGGGTCTGACAGGCCCCCTGTTAACTTGTATCACAAAATTTCAACCCCGAACGACTCACTTTTGCTGCAAAGGGATCTGGACAGTCTTTGCCAGTGGTCTGCTGACTGGAAACTTAATCTCAATCCGACAAAATGTAAGTCATTCACTATGACTTTGAAACGATCTCCCATTTCAGTGACTTACAAAATCAATGAAACACCCTTGGAACACGTATCTTCAATCCGTGACCTTGGAGTATGGCTAGACGCTAAGCTCACATTTAGAGACCACATCAACTTCACGGTTACCAAGGCAAACAGAGCACTGGGTGTGATGATGAGATCCCTTCAGACTGGTTGTGCTCGCGGCGCCTTGAAACGGGAGCCAATACTGGCAGCATATTTCGGTAACGTGCGCTCCATACTCGAGTACGGATGTGTGATATGGGGAGGTGCAGCAGCAACACAGCTCGATCGGTTGGACCGCGTCCAACACAAGTTTCTTATCTGGCTCGAGTCACATGTCCATACCCTTCACCATTCACACTCACCCTCATATTCATATTCAGATCTTTTACAGTCTTTTAATATCGCCTCGCTTGCTCAGAGAAGAGTGCAGTATGACATACTATTTGTACATAGAACCTTCTCAGGACGGATCGAGTCTTCTTTGCTTCTTCAAAGCTTTTCCTTGCAAATATCAACACGGCATACCCGCGCAGCATCGCACACAATCCTGCACGTCCCATTCGCTAGAGTGGAAACTGTTAAACGTTCCGTCTTTGCGCGGGCGCCTCGCAACACCAACCTATTCCTGTCTGCCTGTCCTGCATCCGACCTTTTCAATGATACCTTAGGAGCTTGTAGAATGCAGGTGAAATCATGTCAAGAGTATGGCGGTATAGGCTGCACAACACTGGTGGCGATGAGTTGGGATTGTGTGTGGGCGTGTGTGATGTGAGCATGCGAGTTTTATTACTCTTATTTTACTGCTGGAGTTTTCTCATTTACCGATCTTATGTGTTCTTTTACAAGCGTTTTCTTAGGTCTGCGTAGCCTCAAAGCATGCCTGTGAACTATTGTTCACCTATGTTTATTTTTAACGTATTCATATTTACTGTTTTATGAACTTTTGTTCTATTTTAGTATCACATTTTCGTTATCATATTTGCCTCGTCTGTTTTCAACTGTGTGCGTGTGTCTGCTGCTGTCGTGTCGTCGCGTGTTTTAATTACTTGACTTGAGCTGTAATTGGGTGAATGCCTGTTGCTCATTGTCAATAAATAAACAATAAACAAACTTCCAAACCAAGTAACTTTGAGCAATGCGGTAAGAACCAGCATGTTGCCTGTCATGAGAGGAATCTAACAGTATGCGAATTTTAGGTTTCAGGTCAACGGGTGACCTTCCAGGTCAAGTGAATGACCTCGGACTTACCACGTCCGGAACAGAGATTTTGCCATGCAGAAAACCTCAAAATTAGAAATTGATAAATGTAAATAAAAAGGCATGTTCCTAGACCAGTTTTGGCTCAGAAATACAAAAAGGTAATTATTTGTTCGTATCTTGTCAAAAAAAGTATAAAAAATATTAAAAAAAATGACGTCATCAGTTTCTTACACTTAGAGAGCTATCACTCAGTCAAAAATGAAGATATTGCTTTGAAATTTGGTATGGGTATTGTCCATACTCGGTACTCTCACATGAATTCCGGTTTTTCTAATATCTTTGAAAATTTTGATTTTGTGGGGATTTAAAAAAAAACAATTAGGGGTCAAAACCCCAAAATTTTGAAAATCCGAGATCGCCATTTTAAAGAGAATGCTATTTTGTATCTTTGGTGAATTGCGTTTGGAATTTGTTTCAAAACTCTGTTTTCTACGATTTTGCAAATATTTATCATTTTTTACCAACATGACGTCATCAAAACATGATTATCTCCAAAACTACTCAACCAATTTCAATTAAAGTTTTACAGCCTACGTATAATTGTTGTAAAACTCAACTACCAAAAATTTCAGCAAGATGCATTGCATATGTAAAAAGTTATTCAAGGAAACCCTCAGGGTTCTGTCAGCCCCCCCCCCCCCCTGTAGGGCGAGGGTTAATACCCTGCCTTTTAGGAATAATAAAAGACGTACGTAAAATTAGCAGCTGATTGATATTGCCCAATCTATTAATTTTGAGGCCCGTCGCCTCAAAATTGCCTGAAACTAGACAGGTAGGTCCTCCTTGCCACGCTAAACACGAAAAACGTAAAATTATCCTGGAATACGGGCTACTTTTAAAGTTATAACGTGTTAAGTTTTGAATGTCTGTCAGTTGAATATCTGGCTAACTTGACGCGGAAAGCTTCCAATTCCTGCGCAGTCGTTTCAAAATAAAGGAAGACAGACATTCAAAACTTAAACAAATATATAACTCTGAAAGTACCCCGTGTTCCAGGCTAATCTTACGTTTTTCGTGTTCAGCGTGGCAAGAAGGGCCTACCTGCCAAGTTTCAGGCGATTCTGAGGCGACGGGACTCAAAACTGTAGATCTCTAAAACGGCATAACTCTGAAAGTAGCCCGCGTTCTAGACTAATTTTAGGTTTTTCGTATTCAGCGTGGCAAGGAGGACGTACCTGCCAAGTTTCAGGAAATTCTGAGGCTACGTGCCTCAAATTTTAGATTGCCCAATAGATTGATACTACTGAGCAATATCAATCTACTGCTAATTTGACGTAGCTGAATAAAAGAGACAAATATGACGCAGCTATGTCAAATATGTACATTTATTTTGCCCTTGTATATTGCTTTCAATATTTATGCTGTTTTCACATGCGTTTTTGTTTAATTGATGTTGGATTAGGCTATTCTCTTTTAAAATGACTTTTACTGATGTGGCCCTCTACTTTTCAACACCATGACCAGGTATATCTTGTGAAAATAATGTTTGTCTGGCTAAAAATTGAAGGTTGTGATAAATTAATCCTAAATTTAAACTCATGATTTGGGTCTATGATTATTTGTGGTCTTTTTCCAGCTCAGGATGATTGGTATGCCTTCACGTCTTTCACACACCAAAATATGTATAATATTGTTCAAGTTCTTCATTAAGTGTCAATTTCACCAGCATATTTTAGCTCAAAATGTAATATAACTTTTGCCAACCGCGTAAGGGTGCACTCTTATGTTAAATGTGTGACCTATCCAGAACTAAGCCCAATGTAAAATATGCTACACTCAATCTTGTTTTGCTCATGTTTTATGTTAACGCCTATAGATTGCCATTTTGTGGGTGTCTGAAATTGACAGAAATGTTACCCGTTTGTCAGTAGGTAGTGTTGTTCTATAGTGTTTATGACCCAACTGAATATGACCCTACACCCCTGGGTACCTACATAGTCTTTCTCAGTAATTTTGGGATAACATGTTGTACTACCTATTGTTGGATTTTAAATGTTATTTTATGACAAATT
Source organism: Chirona hameri (assembly GCA_036785665.1). NCBI lineage: Eukaryota > Metazoa > Arthropoda > Thecostraca > Balanomorpha > Balanidae > Chirona > Chirona hameri. The sequence continues at coordinate 65,066 of JAXIVJ010005875.1, forward strand.
TTACTAACATTTTAAAGTTTGTCCTTTTCTGTGTTCATATATTTATTAATTGTTTTGTTATGATTGTTATTGAAAATTCCTTTGGTGAAAAATCCTTTAGTTTTATGTATCATTTACTGTATTTATTTACTTGGGTAGGCATTCACTGGCAATGTTGGGGTTGTAATATTAATGATTGGGGTTGTAGTTTTTGTGGATGCAGTTGTAGCTACAACCCCAAAAGTATATCAAGTTCCGCATGTGGACAGAGTGCAAGACATATTTCCCATACCATTTCGTCAAAAACAATACCGGATTTTGGTGGGGACCGAAATTTATCAACTTTAACTTGAAATATCTCTTGATAGGAATTTGAATATGCAAAATGTGATCAAATTACAGTATATTTTGGCTTCGTCTGTTTATTTCATGTAATGACTCCATTACACTATGGGCCAGGATCCCGATCTAGCCCGCCATAATTGGTCGGAGTGATTTATTCATTTAAATATGGGACATACATGAATATGTTCAAAATTGACCGTGGATTAAGAATATGGCAAGAGATTTTGAGCCCAATCACACGTGGGAGTATAAACGGCACCGACACACGGACCTTTGCATGACGCTTACAACAGGGAGACCGCGGCTCGCGAAATCGATGTATGCTTACGATGTAATGACGAATGGGATAAAGTGCAATGTGCATGTTTTCAGGTTAGAATGGAGCCTTGGCTACACTGTGAAGTCAAAATTAAAACTAAAAGTAGGATATTTCGTGCTTTTAATAACAATTTGTGTTGACATGGCAGAAATGTCGGCACAAACTTGAATGCAGCTTCTTCGATAGTGCCGATCTAATGGATAACACGCGATAACACGGAAATACGCGTATGGTTGTGATCCTCAATGGTTCAGCTTGCTGTGGCAAGTCCAATTTCCTGCCCCAACCTGCCTCTGCACCCATGAGGGGTGATTATATGATTTTTGCAATGATCTGCAATGCAATGTAATGCAATGCAATGCAATGCAATGCAATGCAATGGTCGTGACGGCCACCCACGCTGAGGTCCGACATCAAAGCCTCTCGGACCACACCACGGAGCGACTGCTGACAATGCAGAGGTGGTGGCGACTCCGCGAGCCTCAGCGAGCACCGAGCTGCGCTTACCGTGCGTTTTCAAGTGGGGATTGGACGGTAGTAGTTTAGTGACGGTAGTAGTTTAGTGACGGTAGTGATGGTAGTATTTGGAAACCATTAATATTAAATGGTTTCCAAATTCATAATACTTGCTCCAAGTGCCCATGCCAATGATCTGAGGCTGAAAAAGGCTATCTGAGTTCATTAATCAATTATGGCGGGCTAGATCGGGCCCATAGTGCATTGCGGGAAAAGGTAAATATTTCCCTTTAAAGGAAATATTTCACATTTTAATTGGTTTTGAACTGAGATAGCCATTATCTTTGGCCGTTATTTAAATGTCGAAAATACTAAGGTCATTTTCCCCAAAACTTAGCCGTTTTTAAACAATTTAATTTCCCATTTGCAAAATGGGGTCTAGGCTAGTGCCGCCGCTGATTGGCTGACAGCCACTTTGTCAGCCAATCCCACTTTGTCAGACAATCAGCGGCGGTATATAGCTCAATAATGACGTCATCATCCCAAATTAAAAACCTTAATTTGTATAAAGTTAATTAAGTGACTTCGAGATAAAAAAAAATATCACCATCGTTTTCACCAGCACTTACTTCATATTTTCGACTACATCCAGCGTATATTTGCCAACTTTCAGAAAGCCGCCGCCGGGCAGCACTGCGGACTGACGGGCACAGGTCCGATGCTTACAGAGACGCTAACCGGGCCGTGCGGTCGGCGATACGCAGTGACTGCCGAGCGGACATAGCCAACCGTATCCGTGAACAGGGTCCGCAGTCTGTCTGGCGAAACCTCCGACATCGTGTTGCGGGGAAATGGCCGTCACAGAGGACCGTGCCACTGATGTCTGCCAATGGCATGACCGATTACTTTGTTGGCGTCGGACCTAGGGTTGCTCGTGAGGCGCGACTGCATGGGGACGAGCCGCTGATCCCAGGCAGACTGCTGCGGGTGGGTGCGTGTGCCTTCACGGTCTCACCGGTAGACCTACAGATGCTGAACTGCATTGTCTTGAGTATGCCTGGCACACCCGCCTGCGGCCTGGATGGAATATGTGTCCGTATGATTAAGATGCCTGCAATTGGTCCAGCTCTGCTTCACATTGTGAACTAGTGCCTCCTCCGCTGTGATATCCCAGATGAATGGAAACATTCACTCGTCAGTCCTATCCACAAATCCAGTGATCCCTCTAATCCTACCAACTTCAGACCTATATCCATTATCCCAGTCATATCCAAAATAGTTTAGCGCATTGTACAGCGCCAGCTTTACCATTACCTTACCGTCAATCACCTCCTTTCTGATACCCAACATGGCTTCCGCACCCGTCATTCCACCGAAACGGCTCTGGTTACAATATCCGACCGCGTGCTCCTGGCTAATTGATCAGAACCAAATCTCGCTTCTCTGCATGCTTGATTTAAGCAAATGCTTCGATGTCATAGATCACTCTAAACTTCTCGTTAAACTTCAGTTACACGGTGTGAACACTGCATGGTTTGAGGCGTACCTGCAAAACACCATACAGAGCGTCAGCTTCACTGACGTCTCTAGCAACAGGCAGATATCAAACGCGCTTCCAAACAACATGGGCGTGTTCCAAGGTTCGGCCCTAGGACACCTTTTTGTATACAATTTTTTCGAACGACCTCAGCCTGTTCGTGCCGGGTGCTACCGTTGTCCAGTACGCGGACCACACCCAGGTCATTGTCTGCGGCAACAAGACCGCCCTAGCAGACCTGACGGAGCGCATGGAACAGGCACTTTCCTCTCTCGACCTTTGGTTCCGCGCAAATTCACTCAAGGTCAACCCCGACAAAACGCAGCTGATAGCTTTTGGCAGCAGACAAAATATGCGGAACATAACACCTTTCGGCGTGAAATTTCGCGAGCGTACCATACAACCCGTCTTAGAAGTAAAAAATCTGGGGTTGATCTTCGATCGCCACCTTTCATGGGACACTTATGTGCAAGAGATTACGCGCAAATGCTTCGGGATCCTCATTGGCCTGTCGCATATTCGTCATTATCCTCCGGCCGAGATCCTCCCCACCATCGTAGCCGCCCTGGTGCTGTCCCGCGTCCGCTACTGCCTCCCCGTGTACGGTAACGGTAGCCGAAATAATCTCGTCAAGATTCGAAAGGTGTTCAACTTTGCCGCACGGGTGATATCGGGGAGAAGAAAGTTCAGCCAGTCTGCGGACGTCCGGGCGGCGCTGGGGTGGCTTGGTGCGGAGGTTCTTGTCAAATATCACACGCTCGCACTACACAAAATTCGCTTGCATCATGCACCAGTGTGCATTTCAACCTCCATCCAAACAAACCGCGAGGCACGAGTTCGGAGAACCCGCCAAGATGATGATCTGCGTCTGCCATCTGTCAAGGACAGAGACTGGGAGGCGCCGGTATCGTGGACCTATGTGGTACAACGCACTCCCGGTGGAAATGCGCGCAATGTCAGTCGCATGTTTCCATCGCGCTCTCAAACGACTTTTACTGGATGCGGGTGACAGCGATCCTGTTTACCATCACATTATCATTGTCTCTGTCGTTTTTATCATGCCCTTTTAACCTGTGTATATGTCTAATGTCTGCATGTGTCCCTACAATGTACTTTATAATCTGACGAAAGGCAAGGAAGAGCCACCATTGCGTGGATTTGCCGAAATAAATGGTATAAAGGTGAAACATTCCCTTCAAATGCTTGTCCTGCTCGTTCTTGATATATATTTGAATATAGTTGGCTTCTATCTATTTTGCTCTGGCGCTCAATCTATTTTTGAACTTCCCCCTAAACCCTTTCCTGATGCATGCAGATAGTTTGCAGTATTTGAATATAACAACGCAAAACAAATGTTGACATCACTTGCCAACATTGGTCTAATTGAGCTTAAACATCATTCCATTACTCAATTTTAAGCGTACGAAAATTGCTCTTCACTTTGGTCGCCCATACACTTGGTATTTCGTAGAAACGATCTAAGTCACTTTTCAACGTTCAACAAATTGAAACAAAAGCGTCGTCGCGCTCCCAATAGTGGAGAGAAAACACCGATCATGAACTCCGAAAGAAGTATATGTAGGTATCTGGTTTTTCCCCAAAATTATATTTTAGAAATATAAAAAAATGATTTCACTTTTAAATTGAGACTCGACCAATTAAATACCATACATGCTGCATAAGATAATGGAGAAAAATAAATCAAAAGTTCAATATTTCCCTTTAACTTCCGGCTGGCAGTTGGGACGGCTGGCGGCTGGCGGCCATCAGCCGTCAGCTGGCTGCAGGCGGCAGTCAGCTGTGGTGGCTGGTCGCCCAGCGCCTGTTCGGCGGCCGGTCGCCCCAACACGGCGTAATGAGTGTGTCGGCCCGCCGCGCCGGCCGCCGTCCGTGTCAACACGTGTCACCAGCGGGCGAGATATTGGCTGCGGGCGTCCGGCCCCGCCATACCGCCCGGCGCGCGCTGGCGCTGCAGATTGCCTGCCGCCTGCACACCGGCGCGGCGGGCCGGAGCGGGCCACAGGGGCCTGGCCACACCCAGCCGTCACATACAGAGATAAACCGCCGCTCTGATGGGTGTCCGGTGTAAATAGCAGAGGAGCCGGCCGAGAGGGTGGGTGTTGGTTCTGATGGGCGTGGACAATGGGTATTGTCGTCGGAGGACGAGAGTATTTTTGGACAAAACACTGAGATGGTGAATGATTAGGCGTCCATACTGAGCCACTCGGTAGACAAGGGCCATCTTAAGTATCTGGTCAGGCCTAGGAATGTATAATCTATATCACTATTTGATAAGCGTCCGTCTGTCTGTTTATCCGGAACGAATTTAAAGGTCCCTGTTATCCCAGTTAATATGCACTATGCACATGGACATTTCAACAGGGCGCTTCTTTCAGGGAATTGACATTAATACGCTTCCGAGCTGCCTTTCGAAAACATATAAATGGGCTAACGGGTTATAACGGGTGAACTGGTCAACCTCTTTGCATGGAGCGACATTACTATGCATGGGTGAGGAGGGGGTGCTCACGGGCACGTGTATTGATGTGTGTATCGCCATCCAGAAGACTCCAGATAATTGGGACTCCAGATCATTAGACTGTGCCTGGGTACAAACTGTTCCGGTCCGACCGCCCAGCGTCTAGCCGCCTAGCTAGGGGACATGGCGGTGTAGCAGTACTGGTACGCGACTCCTACAGATGCGAACAGTTGAAAACCCCAGTCACTGGTGTTGAGAACTCGAACTTGGAGATTGTTTGGCTGTTGGTCCACGTGAGTAAGCGCCAATCTGTGTTGATATCGTCAGGCTACCGTGTTCCCACCAACACCACCCGGCAGCTGACGGCCGATCTCGACCATCTTGAGAGCCAGATACAGTTTATGTTAGCCAACCACCCTCGCTCTATGCTTGTGGTCACCGGAGATGTTAACTGAAATAGTTCACCTTGGAAATTTTTACCCAACACGATTTGATTATATTTTTAATACAATTTATTTTTATATTGTCAAAAATGGCCTTATATCGCGCCGATTCAGGACAGAAGGCCGTACATTTTTTATTGTTTATCAAAACTATATGCATACTCTCTGAGTCAGAGTCCTGACGTCACGCGAATGTAAACAATGGTTCAGCCAATCAGATTCGAAAGTAGTCGCGTAAAGATAGATTCGCATTGGAGATGTGCCAACCGGCGGCCGGCGATCGCTTGCTAGCACCAGCTGCAAGCTGATTGGCTGATGGTATAGCCTCTGCCCGGGCTAAAACCAGTACAACATTCTTTC